>JAVIAB010000059.1:33371162-33488128 GCA_032433765.1 Megaustenia siamemsis
AACCGCAAAAGTTCTCTCTAGTCATATGTTAGACAAGATTGTAGTAAATGAATGGTATTGTTATAACCACAAAAGTTCTCTCTAGTCATATGTTAGACAAGATTGTAGTAGATAAATGGTATTGTTATAACCACAAAAGTTCTCTCTAGTCATATGTTAGACAAGATTGTAGTAAATGAATGGTATTGTTATAACCACAAAAGTTCTCTCTAGTCATATGTTAGACAAGAATGTTGTAGATGAATGGTATTGTTATAACCGCAAAAGTTCTCTCTAGTCATATGTTAGACAAGATTTTAGTAGATGGATGGTACTGTTATAACCACAAAAGTTCTCTCTAGACATCATTATATGTGAGACAAGATTGTAGTAGATGGATGGTACTGTTATAACCACAAAAGCTATCTCTAGTCGTCATATGTTAGACAAGATTGTAGCTGAGATTTAGAGACTATTAAGCTTGTACCGCAATCATATTCATCAGAGGCCCCCGCCTTCAAGATGTCGACAATCTGCTGTGGCCTTTTTAGAGTTTTAAAATTGTTTGTATTCCATTTGTTCATGAATTTAATGGTGACAAACTTTCTGGGCTCCCCAACCATCCATCATCCATCCATCCATCCATCCATCCATCCATCCATCCATCCATCCATCCATCCATCCATCCATCCATCCATCCATCCATCCATCCATCCATCCATCCATCCATCCATCCATCCATCCATCCATCCATCCATCCATCTAGCCATCCATCCATCCATCCATCTAGCCAATCATGCATCACTCCATTCCTCTATCTATCTATCTATCTATCTATCTATCTATCTATCTATCTATCTATCTATCTATCTATCTATCTATCTATCTATCTATCTATCTATCTATCTATCTATCTATCTATCTATCTATCTATCTATCTATCTATCTATCTATCTATCTATCTATCTATCTATCTATCTATCTATCTATCTATCTATCTATCTATCTATCTATCTATCTATCTATCTATCTATCTATCTATCTATCTATCTATCTATCTATCTATCTATCTATCTATCTATCTATCTATCTATCTATCTATCTATCTATCTATCTATCAATCTATCTATCTATCTATCTATCTATCTATCTATCTATCTATCTATCTATCTATCTATCTATCTATCTATCTATCTATCTATCTATCTATCTATCTATCTATCTATATCCATCCATCCATCCATCCATTCACCATCCATCCATCCATTCGTCCGTCCGTCCGTCCGTCCGTCTGTCTGTCTATGAGTCTATCTGACTGTCTGTCTGTCTCTCTGGCTGTCTTTCTGTTTTGTAACTATTCTGTTTTCTTGTGTCTGTTTTTGTTTTTTGGTTATTTTTCAGCCTGACTATATGTGTATATATATATATCTGTCTGACTGAATTTCTGTCTATATATAGTCCTTTCGAACCGAATATGACACATAGGGAACACATTCTAGACTCTCTGTGTTCAACCGGTTTCTCGTTGGCATTAATAAACGACTTTCCCCAACTCTTGGTCTGGAACACTACACGAGGCGAGTTCAAATGGCGTGAATCATGCTCGCTTTCCAGAAGGGTAAAGAGTATGTGATAAGACATGTAATGTGACAAGACATGTAATGTGACAAAACATGTAATCTGACAAGACATGTAAAGGGGCAACTTGGACAGTTTAAGTAAGTAATGAAGAACTCTTTTATAGTGTAATTTATTTAGTATGACTGCATCATCATCATCAGTATCTTTGGGAACCGTCTCCACATCAAATGTTGACAACCATGGAGCGTAATTTTACTCTGTCTCTTGACTTGACTGTGCACGTTGTCAAAAGTTCATCTGTCCACTTTTTGAAACTGCCTGTCCACTTTAGTCTTGGTCTGCCTCTATCCCGTTCACTTTGTTCCTTCCCTTCCAAGGTAACTTTTACAAGTGTATTATGTCCCTTTACATGTCCAGAAAATCTTAGTTGTCTTTCTCGAGTTATGTTAAATAGTTTAATACTTGTTCATTTTCAGCTAATTCTGAGCTTTCTTGTTTGTCTTTTATTTCCTTTCACCCAGTTATCTCCATTTTTTAAAATTGATCCAAAATTCAAAGGCTTCAATTTTGTTTTCTTTTTTACAATCCTTGTTTCTCCACCATACAGGAATGGTGAGTAAATATAACATTTTACAATTTGTAGTATTAAAAGTAAAATAAAGAGCCCCGTCACTCCAAGTAGGGTATAGGGAATATGGTTTTAGTGACCATACATTTTACAGACCTTCAGCACATGATTTTTGGGGTAATGTGGTCGGTATTACCCCAGTGCCGCTTTACTTTCCCAGAAAAAAAATCCGGTACCCATTAAAGGCTGGGTGAACCGGAAGCCGTCGGTTGGGATCGAACCCTACCTCTTGTCCTTTGTAGTCCAGTTCACTAACCACTGAGCTATCGCGGCTCGTGGGGGAGTGGCAGAGGTGAAAATGAAAGAAGAGAGAAAATAAGATCATGAAATATACAGATTACCATAAATGACGTCACTGCTGGTTAATCAACGCCACTCTAATTATACCTAACACGACTTCCGGTTTCTTGCGTCTTGATAAACAGAAAAAGTCCTGGTTTCCTCCACGCCTTGCTAGGCGCATGGGAAATATGATGTTAGTGAGTTGATTGTTCCATTCCCTTGATGATATTATCAGCTTCAAGTCAGGCCATATTTGCTTCTCAGACAAATCTCTGTTACTAATTTTTTTCTGATTAAACCAAAGAGCCATTTGAGTCTGAAAAAAAGAAGGCCGTGAACTTTATAGAATTGAACTGGGGCCCTTGTGATCAGGAAGCAAGCGCACCAGCTACTCAGCCTCCAAGACTCATTGAGTGGTATACTTGCACCTATATTGTTTTCTGTGAACCGCTTCGAACAACGTTGACATAATCAACGAGATTCAGACATTTTACCAGACAATCGAAGAGATTAAATTATGTTACCAGATAATCGAAGAGATTAAATTATGTTACCAGATAATCGAAGAGATTAAATTATGTTACCAGATAATCGAAGAGATTAAATTATGTTACCAGATAATCGAAGAGATTAAATTATGTTACCAGACAATCGAAGAGATTAAATTATGTTACCAGATAATCGAAGAGATTAAATTATGTTACCAGATAATCGAAGAGATTAAATTATGTTACCAGATAATCGAAGAGATTAAATTATGTTACCAGATAATTGAAGATATGTGAATGTTTTACCAGATAATCGAACAGATGTAAATGTTTTACCAGATAATCGAACAGATGTAAATGTTTTACCAGATAATCGAACAGATGTAAATGTTTTACCAGATAGTAGAGAACATCCAATTGGATTACCAGATAATCGAAGCGATTCAATGGTTTTACTAGACATCCGAATTGTTTCGTTGCACAAGAGACAATATGTTTGAGATATTGTAAAAGCAGCTTTCCAAAATATGAGGAAGATACTATGCAATCCATTTTTGACAATAGAAACAAGAAAAAGAGTTCTTAAATGTTATGTAGAGCCAGTCTTAACATATGAATGTGAATCATGGACAATAGGACAACAGACAAGAAAGTCACTGGAGTCTGTAGAAATGTGGTTTTACAGAAGAATGTTGAGAATACCATGGACAGCTAAGAAGAGTAATGAAAACGTTCTGAAAGAGGTCAAATCAAAAAGAGAGCTAATTTCCAATATTAGGAAGAAACAATCATCATTTTTTGGCCACGTAATGGGAAGGGAACAGCTGGAATATATTGTAGCAACTGTGAAAATTGAGGGACGAAGATATAGAGGGAAGCAAAGAGAAAAGATACCAGACAGCTTAAGAGAATGGCTTGGCAGAAGACCAACAACCGAAATGATAAATAACCGACGAGATCGAAAGATGTGGAGAGACATGATCACCTACGCCAGCAGTCCCGGTACTTGATGATGATGATGATGTTTGAGATAGAATTGGCTTTCATTACCAGACCTTTAGTAATGCAGTCAATAAGTCGCGCTCCGTTTTAAAACATGAACTATGGCTTCCCATACAGATCCATGAACGGAACTCCTGCTCCCTAAACAAATGGGCATTAGAGTATGTCATCTGGCAGGAGAGATTAAACACTGACAGGTCTCCTTAACAGAGTACAGTACGGCAAGGCGATAATTGTAACAAGCAAGAGTTAGGGTTATTTGGAATTACTTTTTAGTTCTATATTTTGATCTGGATCTATATGTCGTTCAGTAATGAATTTGATGAACACAATGTGTCTGTTTATGTAGTTTAGGTCTTGTCAGTTTGTTTGTTTATTTAGTTAATTAGCACAACCAACCGCATACGCCGTGTTTTGTTCTAGATTCTAGACATTATAGTTGCGTCCTCTCTATTATTTGTTCTACATAGAGCTTCTTTTAGGTTTTCCTTGATTTTATCTTGCTTGCTTTGGGTTTTTTTTTCCATCTTATGCCCACATTTTGGTTTGGCGCGGATGTTTTCTTTTGTCCATTCTGAGCACGTAAATGATGTACTTCTAGTGTTTTCTTCTGATATAGAGCACTCTTGTTTATTTTTTCTGTTTCCTTTCGTATAGTTGCATTGAAATACATTATGTCTAATGTACGTTCAGTTTCACAAGAATACTTGAAATAGTGGACCCTCATCATCTCTTGATAATCTCCTCTCTGTCCATTTGTGCAGTATAAGGCGAATGTAAATAGTCAAATACCAGTAAACAAAGAGATGCAGCAAAGACGATGGTGTGGATATGACACACACTGTGAATGCCGTTTGAGCGTATTACACAACAGGCCGTTCTTTGAATCCCTAGGGGAAAAGACAAAGAGGATATACAAAATATGTTTGTAGAAAACAGGTGGAAGCAGGGATGGAGGCGATGAGGAGGACGTGAAATGATCTTAAAAGAATGACAAAAAACAGAACGACTTGGAAAGTGATTGTTGAAGACATATACTCCACATGGAGCTGAAAGGAATAAGGAGAAGGCTACTTTAAGGGCCCGCTGTCCATGGATTATCTATGTTTCTCTCTCTCTCTCTCTCTCTCTCTCTGTCTGTCTCTCTCGCTCATTGGGAACACACTAACATGATTGGCCAGGTAAGGATAGAAGAGGGAAGGCATCCAAATACACAAGAAGGTCATGATGAAGTCGAATGTAATGGGTTGAAAAAGCGTAGATATCACAATTGTCTGTACATAACATCACAACTCATTTACGCCAATTTAACGTCCTTTTAAGGGCGGACGATGAAGTGAAGTGGTCGTTGGACGAACAACGTCGGACGAACAAAGTAGAAGAAAAAGAATACCTCTCTTAACTGTAGTCGTCTTTTCCATATCAAAAAAAAGAGCGCAGGAATAAATAAATAAATAATATAAAAGGAACCCCTCCTGGACATCCGGATCGTCAGATCCCAAATTGCATTACCGCTTCCAGGAAAAGGGAACACAAAATTTATTCCAGACATCTGCTCTTTGTTTGACCAAGGGAGTAACTTCCCTTGTAAAGATGGCTACCTCCCTGTGCGGCGCTGTAATCAAGAATGCACGCAGGCATTCTAAGACCGCGCATGGATGGAGTACAGAGGCAAGAAATAAGCTGATCTTAACATTAATTCTTATTTTAAATTCGAAGAATACCGCATCAGTTTCAGTAATTTCCCGAAAAATATATTCTATCGGGGACATGAATCACATGTGTATTTAATTATATGTTGCTATTCATGTTATTTGCTGTCTTTCTCTAGTTTCATTTCGCGTAATATCGGCCTATTCTGCGGATTTAATTGTTGTGGATAATTGTTTTCTCACTTGAAAGGATCACGCAGAGTCTGTGCAGCGTATATTGTTTAACGTGATTTATCTCCAAACATCCTTACATTCAAAGAGATTTATTTCAAGTGCCCTTACATCCACGGGCACTTGAAATAAATATGTTACACAGTGTGTGTGTGTGTGCGTGTCTGTATGTGTCTGTGTGTGACTGCGCATGGATGTAAGACTATGTGAAATAAATCCGCCTGAATGTACGTGCAAGTTTGAAGATAACTTACGTTAAACAACACACGACTGCTCAGACTTCATACTTTCTAGTGAGAAAACAAATATCTGTAATAACTCAATCCGCAGAATAGGGCCGATATTACGAGAAATGAAACTAGAGAAAACAAGCACATATACACATTAACTTGCTCATATAGTAGTAAAGTAAAGTACCCCAAGTGTCACACCAAGTGACATGTAGGGAATATGGTTATAGTGACCATAAATTTTACAGAACTTCGGCACGTGATTTTTGGGGTAATGTGGTAGGTATTACGTCCGTGCCGCTTTACTTTCCCAGAAAAAAAACCAGAACGTGTTCATATACTCAGACAAAATTCATAACAACCTTATCTTAATTTGGGGGCCTCGATAGCTCAGTGGTTAGTGAACTGGACTACAAATGACAAGAGTTAGGGTTCGATCCCAGCCGACGGCTTCCGGTTCACCCAGCCTTTAATAGTTACTTGATTTTTGTCTGGGAAAGTAAGGCGGCACGGGCGTAATAGCGACCACATTACCCAAAAATCATGTGCCGAAGGTCTGTAAAATTTATGGTCACTAACACAATATTCCCTATACGCCACTTGGCGTGACGGGGGTACTTTACTACTTTCTTTTTTTTTTATATCTTAATTTGCACATACACTCAGACAGATTTCATAACAACTATATGTTAACTTGCCATATACTCAGATACATTTCGTTACAACTATATGTTAACTTGGGAGCCGCGATAACTCAGTGCTTAGTGAACTGGACTACAAAGGACAAGAGGATCCCAACCGACGGCTTCCGGTTCACACAGCCTTTAATGGGTACCGGATTTTTTTCTTGGGAAATAAAGCGGCACGGGCATATTACCGACCACATTACCCCAAAAATCATGTGCCTGAGTTCTGTAAAATTTATGATCACTAACACCATATTCCCTATACGCCACTAGGCGTGATGGGGGCTCTTTACTTATTTTTATTTTAATGTTAACTTGCTCATATATTCAAACATATTTTAATACAACTATATTTCAATTTGCTCAGACACTTGGTATATTTATGTTTATTTCGCTCTTGCCTGTACACTCAAACAGATGCCGATGGGAACTGTCTAACAGATTGTGTATTCTATTCTGGTACATCGTGTGTCAGTTTTATTTTTTCAAATTTTCGTCTTGTTCAGGCCACTCATGACACAAATACTTTATAAACCTCATGAAAAAAAGTACTTTGTAAACTTCATGAAAACATACATTCTAGGCAGCAAAGACAACAACTGTACAGATCTCAGGTACAAATACTTTTTAGCGAATAAAATAAAAAATACTTTATAGTTCTTAAGCATATATACTTTCTAGGAATACTTTCTATGAATACATTCGAGGAATACTTTCTATGTATACATTCTAGGAATACTTTCTATGAATACATTCTAGGAATACTTTCTATGAATACATTCTAAGAATACTTTCTATGAATACATTCTAGGAATACTTTCTATGAATACATTCTAGGAATACTTTCTATGAATACATTCTAGGAATACTTTCTATGAATACATTCTTGGAATACTTTCTACAAATACTTTTAAAGATTCATGGCAAACTGTCTTATTTTATGAAGGGGAAATACTTTGTAAGCGTCGAGATAAAAATACTTTCTAGACCTTTATAAGAATCACTTGGAGCCTTCAAGAAAGCCAAGCATTGATTATACCCACAAGGCAAGTTAGTGTAATCAGGAAATTGCAAGCACACAAGTCTACTGTGCTGCAAATTTTAAAAAAACCGTCAGAGTTGAAAAGTACATTGCTCTCCACCACCGTTGATCCTGCAATGGTTATGCGTTTTTGTTTTCTTAATAGTACGAGGGGAGGTCAAAAAGTAATGCACACCAATTTTTTCTCGGCTAATAATAAAGATAGGAATATGAAATTTTGCACACTTGGAATATGACATGTTCCAATTATGTGTACCAAATTGCACAGCATTCTGATAAATATTACGCAATCTATGAACCGTTAAAATGGAGCTTGTCAACAATGTCCGTTACAAACAGCGAATTGTCATAGAATTTCTGGTTGCGGAAGAAGAAACTGTGGCAAACATTCATAAATGACTGTGTGCAGTGTACAAATGTTCTGCAGTCGATAGGAGCACAGTTAGTCGCTGGATTCAGAGAATTAAAGCTACAGAAAGTGTACGAGTGGAGCTGCATGATTTACCGCGTTCTGGACGTGTTGCATCGGCTACCAGCACAGACATGTTAAGCCGGGCTGATGCCATTATTCGTAAGGATAGGCGTATCACTAGTCAGCAATTGGCATTGCAGCTTACAGTCAGCAAGGGAAGTGCAATCGCAATTTTTAAAACTCTCGGATATTCAAATATTTGCGCTCGATGGGTTCCTCGGTGCCTAACAAATGATCACAGAGTTCAAAGGAAAACATTCTGTTCTGAATTGTTGGAGCGTTTCGGTGTTGAAGGAGAAATGTTTTTGTCAAAAATTGTTACCGGCGACGAAACGTGGGCACATCATTATGAGCCTGAAACAAAAATGCAGTCAATGGAATGGCATCATCCGCAGTCACCAAAAAGAAAAAAATTCAAAACATCTCCATCAGCCGGAAAGGTGATGATCACTGTCTTCTGGGACATTGATGGTGTGATTCTTGTTGATGTAATGACAAGAGGTGAGACAATCAACTCGACAGCTTACATCAATACACTGACAAAACTCAAAAATCGGTTCCACAGAGTTCGGCCTAATAAGCCATCTGCAGATTTGTTGCTTCAACATGACAATGCACGCCCTCACACAAGTCTGGTAACACGGGAAGCAATCAACAAATTTGGTTGGACTGTACTGCCCCATCTTCCTTACAGCCCTGATCTGGCTCCCTCAGATTTCCATCTGTTTGGACCACTCAAAAAATTCCTGCGTGGGACACACTTTGACAATGATGAGGATGTGATCCGTGCAGTTAAAAAATGGCTACGCGAGCAGGACAAAACTTGGCACAAACGAGGCATTCATGACCTAGTTTCGCGTTGGCGCAAGGCAATACGCTTGGACGGAGATTATGTTGAAAAATAGGTAGTGTAAAGGGGATGTTCAGCTACAATCTGTGAAAATTTCACACATTTTGCCCGAATAGTTTCCGAGAAAAAAATTGGTGTGCATTACTTTTTGACCTCCCCTGTATGTTGATGGTGATTCAGACCCCGACTGACATCTTCTTCCGATCCAATGGATATAAAAATTGGTACCTGCATTGGTGAATTAACGAAAGAATTAACAGCAAGGAAGAGCACCCTCGTTAAATATCAAAATAAAAATTTTCAACTCTAATGTTAAGTCAGTCCTATTATATGGCTGTGAAACATGGAGAACAACAAAATTGACAATCATGAAGATACAGACTTTCATTAATGGATGCTTACCAAGAATAAAAGGATGGAAATGGCAGGACAAAATCACAAACATAGAATTATGGAAATGTACCAGTTAAATACCAGTGGATAAAGAGATACAGCAAAGACGATGGCGCTGGATAGGACACACACTGCGGAAGCCAACTGAGAGTATTACACAACAGGCCCTTTTTTGGAATCCTAATGGGAAAAGACAAAGAGAAAGACCAAGAAATTCTTCGAGAAGACAGACAGAAGCAGAGATGAAGATGATGGAGAAGACATGGAATGATCTTAAAAGAATGGCAAGAAACAGAACGACTTGGAAAGTGTTTGTTGAAGACCTATGCTCTACAAGGGAGATGAAAAGTAGAAGAAGAAAGAAGAGCACCCTTGCCTTCAATTATAGAGTCTTAGAACCACCAGCTTATGTGGGGTAGAAGTAAGATGTCAGCATCTGGATAAGAAGGCTGTATCCAAGAAAGCTATTTCTTTTCGATTGTATAAATCTAATTATTAGAGTCAAGAACTGTATTAGCAGAACTCAGAATTTGATTAACAGAGCCCATTATTTGATTAACCAAGCCCATAATTTGATTAACACAGCCCATAAATGTATTAACCAAGCCCATAATTTGATTAACAGAGCCCATTATTTGATTAACCAAGCCCATAATTTGATTAACACAGCCCATAAATGTATTAACCAAGCCCATAATTTGATTAACAGAGCCCATAATTTTATTAACAGAAACAATAATTTTATTAACCAATCCCATTATTTTATTAACCAGCCCATAATTTGATTAACACAGCCCATAATCTGATTAACGAATCTCATAATTATATTAGCCAGCCTATAATCTGATTAACACAGCCCATAATCTGATTAAGAGCCCATAATTTTATTAACCAATCTCATAATTTTATTAACCAGCCTATAATCTGATTAACACAGCCCATAATCTGATTAAGAGCCCATAATTTTATTAACCAATCTCATAATTGTATTAACCAGCCCATAATCTGATTAACACAGCCCATAATCTGATTAAGAGCCCATAATTTTATTATCCAATCTCATAATTGTATTAACCAGCCCATACTCTGATTAACACAGCCCATAATCTGATTAAGAGCCCATAATTTTATTAACCAAGCACCATAACTTGATTAACAGAGCCCATGATTTGAATAACCAAGCCCATAATTTGTTTAACTGTTTCTGTTATGAAAATATCACAAGTCGGATTTTTATTTTAAATAAGTTATGATTAACAGAGCCCAAAATAGCAGAACCCTTTATTTTGAAAACAGAGCCCCAAAAATCGGATTAAAGCGCTCAGTGTTTGATTAACAGTCTATATTTATATTAACACAGTCCATAATTATATTAATAATTCCCATAATTAAATTTAAAGTTTCTATAATTAAATTAACAGTTCCCATAATTATATTAACAGTTCCCATAATTATATTAATAATTCCCATAATTATATTAATAATTCCCATAATTAAATTAAAAGTTTCCATAATTAAATTAACAGTTCCCATAATTATATTAACAGCTCCCATAATTGTATTAATAATTCCCATAATTATATTAATAATTCCCATAATTAAATTAAAAGTTTCCATAATTAAATGAAAAGACTAAAGTCATGAAAAGTTTAATTCCAACAAGTGACAAAATATACATGGAAAACAAACCAGTAGAAGAGATCGATCACTTTATCTATCTTGGAAGTCACATTGATCGAGAAGGGGATACGAGCAAAGAAATTAGAATCAGACTGGCTAAAGCAGCAATGTCTTTCAGAAGCCTTGAAAAGTTGTGGAAATCAAAACTCATTAGCACAAACACAAAACTTAGGCTATTCAAATCAAATGTACTATCAACCCTTACGTATGCGTGTGAAAGCTGGAAAACAACAAGAGATATAGAAACAAAGTTGAACGCATTCGAAAATAAATGTCTAAGGAAAATACTTGGTATAGAATGGAACGAATTCAAAACAAACGAGGAAATTAGAGAAATCGCCAATCAACCACTAATATCTTCAGTAATAAAGAAAAGACGATGGTCATACGTTGGACATGTGATGAGAAGAGATAATAATCGAATAGCAAAGCAAGCCCTCATATGGGAAACAACAGGTAAAAGAAAAGAGGAAGACCCAGGGAGACACTGAGAAGAACATTGATGAGAGAGGCAAGAGCAGCAGGAATCGGCTCCCTCAATGAGATAGAACTGCTTGCACAGAACAGAGACAGATGGCGAGATTTAATAAAATATCTTTAAAAGAAAACTGCTAGAACAAAAATTCATATAGGAGAAGGTGTATCTTGGTCTACGCCCTATGGGCCGGTTACGGCTCGAAAGGTCAATAGATAGATAGATAGATAATTAAATTAACAGTTCCCATAATTATATTAATAGTTCCCATAATTAAATTAACAGTTCCCATAATTGTATTAACAGTTCCCATAATTTTATTAACAGTTCCCAGAATTAAATTAACTGTTCCCAGAATTAAATTAACAGATACCAAGTTTTAATTAACATAATTTATAATATGAAAAACAGAACCAAGAATTTGAGCAAAACCAGCAATTTAATCTTGAACTGAAAGAACATCACAAATTGCTGATAAGATGGTATACAGTTTCAATGGCATCACTGTGTTCTCTGTCGTGTTCACCGCTCGTTCTGGTATATGGTCCTTTTCGTCTTGTCAGACGGTTTAGTGGGGGCTATTGTGTATCTCTTTTAGGCTTTGTTTTTGTCGAACAGCTTCTCTCGTGGCTAATTCTACCAATGTTTGACAAACACACGCGGCCACAGTATGAACAAGTCAGGCCCACTGATCCACGGGGATTTCCATCCTTTTTCATGAGTCTTTTCACTTCTTAGTTTTGCCTTAGCACAGTCTCAAATAAAGTTATACCGTTCCTTATACATGCTCTCCATGATGTGCGATCACTTGCCAGATGTTTCCAGTCATTTTCACAGATAGAAAAGTCATTCAGAGATGATTTAAAGACATCTCTATATCGTCGCTTAGATCTGCCTTATCGTCCTGATAATATTCAAATAACAATAAGAAATTAGATGTTATGTTATTATGTTGTCTTATGTGGATTATTTGTGTCCCTCTTTATATTCTTCCTTCAAGCTACACAATTAGATGATATTTTTGTAAATGAAATTCCATAAATAATACGTTTTTATAATCTAGCATTTTTTGCTGTAAAACTATACCGGAACGTGTACACTTGAAGGCATTAAATTTTTGATGTGTTAAATGAAAGAGACTAGCCAGCTCTAAACGATAACAGACATGGGAGAGAAGTGAGAAGGAAAGAGAAATCGGAGCTGGAGATCCGTCAGGGGAAGCCAGAGGAGCCTTAACAGCATTCCACTTCCTGTGACGGGGACTGCGCCTGCGCGAGTCATTGTGCTCTCTAATGGAATCAACGCGCGAGGGGAAAACGAAAGTAGAATGTCTGCGAACCTCACCGGAAATGTCCATTTCAATTCATCCGGAAATAGACTAAGTGGGACCGAGGCGCATTCGTTGTGGAAGCACGCTCGCGCAGGTCTAAACCTTACTTCCGGGTGCTCGCGAATGGATAGAAGACTTCCGGCCCAATCGAAATTACTTCCGGGCGCGGGGCGAAATGCGTGTGGAATAGCATTATAGTTGTGTTTTAACCCTTGCCGACATTTTGAGGCGAGCTCTACAAGGTAATGTCAATATTGGTTGAAAATGTTTTGTTGAAATATCGGGATCTGCTTTAAGAAAAGATTCTTCACAGAAGATGAAGATTTTCAATAAACCTTAAGAAGATGTTCGATGAAGCTTGTGCTTGAAAAGGTTGCGGAAAGCTTCAGTGTCTGTCCGTGATCCTGACATCTGAAGAGCTTCTTGGAATGTCTATAAAAGCTTCCTTTCTGAGCTTTGTTGTTGTCTTGTGAGCTTCTTTACGTTTTATGCGGTTAAATGTAGAGACGAATGTTGTTGTGTGTTTTCTTCTATGGAGGGAAAGAGGAGGGAAAGAGAAGTTTAGAGAGGGTGTTTTAGAGAGTTATAAGAGGGAGAACAAGATGAGAAATATAGATAGAAAAAAAAACACAATTCAAACAAGACAAATGCGATTTTTGGGCCATGTTAAAAGACACAACAACCTACTAAAAGTAATCCTGGAGGGGAAATTACAAGGCAAAAGAGGCAGACCAAGACTAACCTGGACGAGTAACATAAAAAGATAGACAAACCAACCTATGACAACCTGCACAATCAAATCAAGAGACAGAGCTGAATGGCGCTCCACGGTAGCCAACTTTCGTTTCGGAGACGGCACTCGATGATGAGATAGAAAAATATAATCTATGTGAGGAAGCATGTAAGAAAAGGAGGAAATAATACGAAACAAATAGTGGTGAAATATAAAGAGGACGGTATAACCAGAATGTTAGATGACACGAATGAGAGAAATAGGGGGGGGGGGAGAAAATGAAGAAACAATGTGTAGTAAAAGAGAGAAAGAAAGTTTTTTTTTTTTAATTAGAGAAATAATCGAAAATAGTGAGAAAGTAAAAACGAGAGAAAATGAACGAACGAATGATAGAGAAAAAAATAATTAGAGGAAATCAATGAGAAAACGAAAGTGGATGAATAGTTTTAGATAAATCCTACATGAGGCGGTCCCGAGTTGATAGATAGAGTGAGAATGTATTTATTTTTTTATTTTTGAGGAAGTGTGTGTTTGATTGGGGGGTGGGGGTGTGAATAGGTTGAGAGATAGAAAGACACTGTTACAAGAAAAAAAAACATTAAAAAATGTTTTTTGAATAAAATTAGAGCCTATAAAGAGATTATATACTTAGTGTAGATAAACAGATGAGTGATAAGTACAGCACGACAGTACAAAATAGATATAATGCTATTGAGAATATAATGGACATCCAGGAACAGTGGGAAATGCTCAAACAATCGATTCAACAAACATCAAAAGAAGTAATAACAGTGGCTAGAAGAATCAACAAAAAGAAATGGATGACAGAAGAAATATTACAATTAATAGATGAAAGAAGAAAACAAAAGAAAGAAGAACGAGCATACAAAATATTGCACAAAGAGATCCAAAACAAGTGCAGTGAAGCAAAGGAAGGATGGTTAAAACAGAAATGTGAAGAAATGGAAAAACAACAAAAGAAAGACCCAAAATTTATGCACAATCAGTTAAATGAATTAACAGGAAGAAAAGAAGTCAAAGTTTCAGGATGTGTGAAATCAAAGGAAGGAAATATAATAATGGGACAGGAGAAGACAATGGAAAGATGGACAGAATATATCAGTCAACTCTGTGATGATGAAAGACCAGAGTTAAACAATTCAAATAAAGACACAGGACAACCAATTATGCAGAGTGAAGTGGAGGACACAATTCAACACATAAAAAGAGACAAAGCTCCAGGTCCCGACAATATAACAATCGAAGAGATAAATGCATTAGGAGAGCTGGGAGTACAAGTCATAACAAAACTACTCAATGACATATATAACACTGGACACATACCCGAAGATCTACTAAAATCTATCTTTGTAGCCGTACCGAAGAAGTCAGGCGCTATTGATTGTGAAGACCATCGCATTATTAGTCTCATGAGCCATATGACTAAAATATTACTAAGAATCTTCATGAGACGTGTAAGGAACAAAATAAAACCAGAATAAGTAAGGAACAATGTGGATTTGTGGAAGGAAAGGGCACCAATAATGCAATATACATCTTAAGAACATTGATAGAAAGATCTATAAAGGTAAATAAAGATCTATATATGTGCTTTATAGACTGCACAAAAGCATTTGACAAAGTAAAGCATGTGGAAATAATAAATATGCTGGAGAAATTAAACATTGATGGCAAGGATCTGCGAATCATAAAAAACATGTACTGGCAACAAACAGCAGCCATACGAATTAACAACCAAACAGGACAATTTCAACTTATAAAACAAGGAGTTAGACAAGGCTGTGTTCTGTGGCCGGATTTGTTTTCACTTTACAGCGAACATATTATGAGATCAATAGTAGACAAACAGGGAATTGATGTCAACGGTCACTTCATAAATAATTTGCGATATGTGGATGACACAGTCCTAATAGCAGAAACAGAGAATGAACTACAAGAAATGATAGACATAATAGTAAAAGAAAGCATCCAGAAAGGTCTCAGTCTGAATAGTAAGAAAACAGAAGTAATGGTCATATTGAAGAAACAATCATCACCATCATGCAGCAAAAAAATAAAAAGACAAATCTGAAACAAGTGCAACGTTTCAAATACTTGGGCACAATAATCACATCGGATGGAAGATGCACCACGGAAATAAAAAGCAGACTAGCTCAGGCCGAAATAGCATTTAAGAAAATGAAAAATATCTTATGCAACAAATCTATGTCAATAGAAATGAGAAAGGGAGTTCATCGGTGCTATAAAGAACCAATTCTGACCTATGGAAGCGAATCATGGACAGTAGACAAGCAAACAGAAAGACGATTAGAGGCCACAGAGATGGGATTTCTCCGAAGAATATTAAAGCTCCCTGAACAGCTAAAAATACCAATGAGGAAGTTCTCAAAGAGGCCAACACAAAAAGGCAGCTCCTAAAAAACATCAGAAAGAAACAATCAACATTTTTTCGGGCACATCATGAGAAGAGGAAAGCTGGAATACTTGGTTACAACTGGTAAAATAAACGGAAAGAGAGATCGCGGACGACAAAGAGAGAAAATACTGGATAGCTTGGTGTCATGACATGGAAAACAGTCAACAACAGAACTGATACGATGCACTGTAGATAAAAGATTGTGGAAGGACATGATCGCCTACGCCAACCGGTATGGCACGTGATGATGATGATAAAGAGATTAAGAAAGAGGCGATGGGGGACGAGAGAGAGATATAATGAAAGTGTGAAACATTACGATAGATGAATGAAGTTAATGTCACCTCTCGTTGCTAAAAAACAGAGACAAAGTATGAAAAAATATGGGATAACTCAGTGGTTAGTGAATTTGAATACAAAGGACAAGAGGTCGGGTTCAATCCTGATCTTCCAGGTTCACCCAGCCTTAAATTGGTGCCGGAATTTTTCTGGGAAAGTAAAGCGGCACGTGCGTAATACCGACCACATTACCCCAAAAAAATCATTTGCCAAAGGTCTGTAATAAATTATGGTAGCTAACACCATATTGCTTATACTATGTGGTGATGCTGTGGTAATGATGGTGGTGGTGGTAGTGATGGTAGTGATGGTAATGATGATGGTGGTGGTAGTGATGGTAATGATGATGTGGTGGTGATGGTAATGATGATGATGGTGGTGGTGATGATGGTGATGTGGTGACGATGATGGTGGTGGTGATGATTATAAAGAAGAAGATGGTGGTATTGTGGTGGTGGAGATGGTTATGATCATGATGATAGTCGTGGTGATGATGATGCTGAAGATGATGGTGGTAATGATGATGATAATTGATGGCGGTGGTGGTACTAATGTTGTTGATGATGAAGACGAAGATGACAATTATGGTGATGGTGATTGATGATGATGATAATGATGATGATATTGATATTGATGATGATAATGATGATGATGATGATGATGATGATGATAATATTTATCCTCATCATCTAATGCAATGTGTTGCCGTTAGCCTCCAAACTCAGGATTAAGATGTTGATGTTGAAATTTCTTTAATGGTTTTCTTGATTCCACTTGAAACGTGTGATCATGCCTATTCTGGAGCCACTAATGCAATACTAGACTTTCTGTATCAACAGATCCCACCATTGGGGAATCTGGCTCTACCCCATAATATCAACTCATTATACACGAATCCACTTTTTTAACAAGATTAGCGCTCTTTCCAATCACGGAATGGTCAAAATCTCAGGGTTGAAATAAAAATAATCTGATCAGAACACTATGCGGGCGCCATCATTTGGCTGAATGATGTCAAAATATGCAGACCAAAGATGATAATTAGATCACATGTCAGAAGATTTCCTCTCCCTTTAACCACAGATCGGGAGATTAAGGGTTAGAGAAAAGCAACTGAACTCACTAAATGTTCAACATATATCAACGTTTTTATTTTATTGGGTATCAACATCTGTGTTAATGAGGTATCAACATCTGTGGCTTATCAGGTATCAACATCTGTGTTTCATCAGGTATCAACATTTGTGTTTTATCAGGTCTCAACATCAATGTTGTATCAGGTATCAACATTTGTGTTTTTTCAGATATCATCTTTTGTTATTTATCAGGATTCAACATCTGCGTTTGATAAGGTATCAACATCTATGTTTGATCAGGTATCAACATCTGTGTATTATCAGGTATCAACATCTCTATTTTATCAGGTATCAACATCTGTATTTTATCAGGTATCATTATCAGTTATTTATCAGGTATCAACATCTGTGTTTTATCAGGTATCATCATCTGTTATTTATCTGGTATCAACATCTGTGTTTCATCAGATATCAACGTCTGTGTTTTATCAGATATCAACGTCTGTGTTTTATCAGGTATCAACATCTGTGTTTTATCAGGTATTATCATCTGTGTTTTAGCAGGTGTCAAATTCTGTGTTTCATCGGTTATCAATATCTGTTATTTATCAGGTATCAACATCTGTGTTTTATCAGGTATCAACATCTGTGTTTTATAATGTATCAGCATCTGTATTTTATCAGATATCAACATTTTTGTTTTATAATGGTCTCAACATATGTGTTTTTTCAGGTATCAACATTTGTATTTTATTAGGTATCAACATCTGTTATTATCAGATATCAACATCTGTGTTTTATCAAATATCAACATTTTTGTTTTATAATGGTCTCAACATATGTGTTTTTTCAGGTATCAACATTTTTGTTTTATCAGGTATCAACATCTGTTATTTATTAGATATCAACATTTTTGTTTTATCAAATATCAACATCTGTTTTTTATAAGGTATCAACATCTGTGTTTTATCAGTTATCAGCTTTTGTGTTTTATCAGGCATCGACATCTATGTTTTATAAGGTATTAACATCTGTGTTTTATCAGGTATCATCTTCTGTTATTTATCAGGTATCAACATCTGTGTTTATCATATATCAACATCTGTGTTTTATCAGGTATCATCATCTGTTATTTATCAGGTATCAACATCTGTGTTTTATCAGGTATAACATCTGTGTTTTATAAGGTATCAACATCTGTGTTTTATCAGGTATAACATCTGTGTTTTATCAGGTATCAACATTTTTGTTTTTTTAGGTATCAATATCTGTTATTTATCAGGTATCAACATCTGTGTTTTATCAGGTATCAATATCTGTGTTTTATTGGGCGTCAACATCTGTGTTTTATAATGTATCAACATCTGTGTTTAATCAGGTATCATCGTCTGTGTTTTATCAGGTATCAACATCGGTGTTTTATCGGTTATCAATATCTATTGTTTTTCAGGTATCAATATCCGTATTTTTTCAGATATCAACATCTGTTTTTTTTTCAGGTATCAACATTTTTGTTTTATAATGGTATCAACATCTGTGTTTTATCGGGTATAACATCTGTTATTTATCAGGTATCAACATCTGTGTTTTATCAGCTATCAACATCTGTGGGTTTTTTTTATGCATTATCGTTAATGGTATTTTAAAGGCATCAACATCTGTCCTTTATCAGGCATCAACATATGTATTTAATCAGGTATCAACTTCTGTCTTTGATCAACTGTTTTTCATCATGTGGTAACAACATCTGTGTTTTATCGGCTATCAAAATCTGTGCTTTATCAGGTAGCAACATCTGTGTTTTATCAGGTATCAATATTTGTGTTTTATAAGATATCAACATTTGTGTTTTATAGGGTATCAAAATCAGTGTTTTAACAGGTACCAACATCTGTGCTTAATCCAGTATCAACATCTGCGCTTTATCAGGTGTCAATATCTGTGTCTTATCTGGTATCGTCCTCAGTCTTTGATCAGGTATCAACATCTGTGCCTTTTCAGGTATCAACATCTGTCTGTTATCAGGTATCAACATCTGTGCTTTATCGTGTATCAACATCTGTGTTTTATGAGGTATAAACATTTGTCTTTTATCTGATATCAACATCTGTATTTTATCGAATATCAACATCTGTGTTTTATCGAATATCAACATCTGTGTTTTATCGGATATCAACATCTGTGTTTTATCGCATATCAACATCTGTGTTTTATCGGATATCAACATCTGTGTTTTATCGGATATCAACATCTGTCTTTTATCTGATATCAACATCTGTGTTTTATCGAATATCAACATCTGTGTTTTATCGGATATCAACATCTGTGTTTTATCGGATATCAACATCGGTGTTTTATTGGATATCAACATCGGGGCTTTACGAGCTATCAGCATCTATTTTTTTCAGGTATCAACATCTTTGTTTTATCAGATATCAACATGTGTGTTTTATCAGGTATCAACGTCTGTGTTTTATCAGGTATCAACTTCTGTTTTTTACCAGGTATCAACATATGTGCTTTATCAGGTACAAACGTCTGTGTTTTATCAGGTTTCATCATATGTGTTTTATCAGGTTTCAACATCGTTCTTTTATCAGGTTTCAACATCTGTTATATCAGGTTTCAACATTTGTTATATCAGGTTTCAACATTGTTATTTTATCAGGTTTCAATATCTGTTATATCAGGTTTCAACATTGTTGTTTTATCAGGTTTCAACATCTGTTATATCAGGTTTCAACATTTGTTATATCAGGTTTCAACATTGTTGTTTTATCAGGTTTCAACATCTGTTATATCAGGTTTCAACATTTGTTATATCAAGTTTCAACATCGTTGTTTTATCAAGTTTCAATATTGTTGTTTTATCAGGTTTCAATATATGTGTTTTATCAGGTTTCAACATATGTGTTTTTTTAAGCATCAACATCTGTGTTTTATCGGGTATCAACGTCTGGACTTTAATTTTATTTATTGTGCTCGTGTGAATGTTATTTTACTGAACTATGAGCCTTGTCTGGTCAGCGCTGATGTACAACAATTGAACAACTGATTTGCTCTTCTTTGACCCAGCCTTCTAGGTAATTTATGAATGAAACAGTAACAAACCAGTCGATAAAGATCGAGTCGCGGTAAACTCCATCGAAATTCAAACGAGCCCTATTCTCAGCGAAGTAATCTTTAATAATACAATCTCCACGTTTCCTTGTCTCTGATGGTGCAGAGGTTTTCAAACTTTGATTACCAAACTTATAAACAGCGAACTTCAGTCCGTTGCCCTTGACTACTATGGCGCCAATCGATTTATTTAAATACTCCAAGCACTAGGTTTTACCAAACTGAATAGGTTAATATTAGTATAAGTAGTAATTTCAAAGACAAATTATTCTAAACATTAAGTGTGGTGATGATGGTGGTATGATTATGGTGGTGGTGGTGATGGTGGTGTGATTATGGTGGTGGTGGTGATGGTTGTGGTGATGATGGTGGTGATGATTGTGATGGTGATGTTGGTGGTGGTGGTGATGGTGGTGGTGGTGATGGTGGTGGTGATTATGGTGGTGGTGGTGATGGTTGTGGTGATGATGGTGGTGGTGGTGATGGTGGTGGTGGTGATGATGGTGGTGGTGATGATGGTGGTGGTGATGGTAGTGGTGATGATGGTGGTGGTGGTGGTGATGGTGGTGGTGGTGATGTTGGTGGTGGTGATGATGGTGGTGGTGGTGATGGTAGTGGTGATGATGGTGGTGGTGGTGATGATGATGAGTAATTTAAAATTCAAATTATTTTAAGCATTAAGTGTGGTGATGATGGTGGTGGTGGTGGTGGTGGTGGTGGTGATGGTGGTGATGGTGGTGATGATGTTGGTGGTGATGATGGTGGTGGTGATGGTGGTGGTGATGGTTGTGGTGATGATGGTGGTGGTGATGATGGTGATGTTGATGATGGTGGTGGTGATAATGGTGGTGGTGATGGCGGTGGTTATGGTTGTGGTGATGATGGTGGTGGTGATGATGGTGGTGGTGATGATGGTTGTGGTGATGATGGTTGTGGTGATGATGGTGGTGGTGGTGATGGTGGTGGTGGTGATGGTGGTGATGGTGGTGGTGGTGGTGATGTTGGTGGTGGTGATGATGATGGTGGTGGTGGTGATGATGATGAGTAATTTAAAATTCAAATTATTTTAAGCATTAAGTGTGGTGATGATGGTGGTGGTGGTGGTGGTGGTGGTGGTGATGGTGGTGATGGTGGTGATGATGTTGGTGGTGATGATGGTGGTGGTGATGGTGGTGGTGATGGTTGTGGTGATGATGGTGGTGGTGATGATGGTGATGTTGATGATGGTGGTGGTGATAATGGTGGTGGTGATGGCGGTGGTTATGGTTGTGGTGATGATGGTGGTGGTGATGATGGTGGTGGTGATGATGGTTGTGGTGATGATGGTTGTGGTGATGATGGTGGTGGTGGTGATGGTGGTGGTGATGTTGGTGGTGGTGATGATGATGGTGGTGGTGATGATGGTGGTGGTGGTGATGATGATGAGTAATTTAAAATTCAAATTATTCTAAGCATTAAGTGTGATGATGATGGTAGTGGTGGTGGTGGTAATGGTGGTGGTGATGTTGGTGGTGGTGGTGATGATGATATGTAATTTCAAAGACTAATGATTCTAAGCATTCTTCTATTTTGTTTTGCTTCCCTACCCGACAACGACGACCCTGTACCTCCCACCCTAACATGAACGCTAGATGAATATAGACGCGACTGCTGCAGTTAAAGCAAGCAACGCTAGTTGCATATTTCAGCTCAATACATCCGACTTCATTAAGGCATTTCGGAAATCTCATTGCCTTCCATCCATGTCGATCTTTACTCTCTTGGCTAGGCTGATTACATTTCCGTTCACTCACCAGATGGAGGTGTGGTACGTTCTTGATGGCACTAGTTCACTGGTTCTGACGTAAACGGTCAGCTTTGAGTCGCTTGCCATGTCCAACCAAAGTGCTGTCGGATGTCTTGGGTCCGAGTGTAATATTAGCCAGTCAGAATGTATCAGCAAAGAAAGTGTATTATAGTAGGTTAACATCATCATTCTCAGTGTGCTGAACTGCACTAAGTAATGTAATAGATTCTTCTTCTTCTACCTTTCAGCTCCCTGTGGAGCATAGGTCTTCAACAAACACTTTCCGAGTCGTTCTGTTTCTTGCCATTCTTTTAAGATCATTTCATGTCTTCCCCACATCTTCATCTCTGCTTCTGTCTGTCTTCTTCAAGAATTTTTTGGTCTTCCTCTTTGTCTTTTACCTTGGGGATTCCAAAAAAAGTCTGTTGTGTAAAACTCTCAGTTGGCCTCCGCAGTGTGTGTCCTATCCAGCGACATCCTTACGCAGAATAAAAGGATGGAAATGGCAGGAAAAAATGTAATAGATTAAGGATTGAATAATCGTTATCAGTCTGCTAAACTGTACCATGTAATTTAATAGATTAACGATTGACATAACCATTATCAGTTGGCTAAACGCTACCAACTGAATGTATTAGATAAAGGATGGACACAGCCATTATCAATCTATTTAAACACGAATCATCAATTCGTGGTAGAGACGAAACTGGAGCTGCTGTAGATGGCTACTGGCATCATCACCATGATAGCCTGAAGCTGTGTTTGAACCACATACATCATATTTGGGGGTACACCCTGATGTACACCAATATAAGGTCAGGTAATTCTACCTGCTACTGTATGTATTAGATAGTACAACCTGCGGCTGCCCTGCTGCCTTGCAGGTATGCTCGGGAGAGAAAAAGGCTAAGAGAGGGTACCCTAAAGTAAAACAACCCCACTGCCTTGTGGGTGAGACTTTTTAGTCAAAGGGTAGCGGAGCCAACCGTAAACAAACCGACGGAAGGCAGCGGATAACCACCGCCGTAACTTCTTCGTATAATCATGGATCGCTATAACTAATCATCATTTTGTTGTTGTCATGTAATGAGAAGGGAACATCTGGAATATATTGCAACAACTGGGAAAATTGAGGGACGAAGTGATCATCATCATCATCATGTGCCATACCGGTTGGCGTAGGCGATCATGTCTTTCACAATTTTCTATCTACAGTGCATCATATCAGTTCTGTTGTTGCCTGTTGTCAATGCCATGATACCAAGCTATCCAGTAATTTCTCTCTTTGTCGTCCGTGATTCCTCTTATTTTGCCAGCTGTAACCAAATATTCAAACTTTCCTCTAAATAAAATGTTGATTGTTTCTTTCTGATGATTTTTATGAGTTTCCTTTTTGTGTTGGCCTCTTTGAGAACTTCCTCATTGGTCTTTTTAGTTGTCCAGGGAACTCAAAATTCTTCTGAGAAATCCCATCTCTGTGGCCTCTAATCGTCTTTTCATTTGTTTGTCTACTGTCCATGATTCGCTTCCATAGGCCAGAATTGGCTCTATATAGCACCGGTGAACTCTCTTTCTCACTTCTATTGACATATATTTGTTGCATAAGATATTTTTCATTTTCTGAAATGCTATTTTGGCCTGAGCTATTCTGCTTTTTATTCATGTGGTGCATCATCTATCTGATGTTATTATTATGCCCAAGTATTTGAAACGTTGCACTTGTTTCAGATTTGTCCTGTTTATTTGTATGCTGCATGATGGTGATGATTGTTTCTTTGATATGACCATTACTTCTATTTTCTTACTATTCCGACTGAGGCCTTTTTTGTTGCTTTCTTTTACTATTATGTCTATCATTTCTTCAAGTGGTAAGGGAAGAAAAGATAAAATATACCAGACAGCTTAAGAGAATGGCTTGGCAGGGGGTGAAAAGCAGAAATGGTAAATAACTGTCAAGATCGAAAGTTATGGAGAGACATGATCACCTACGCCAGCAGGCATGATACTTGAGGATGATGATTTTGGAATAGGATGTTCATTAGTTCTGCTTCATTGACACTGGCGAAGTAGTCAGCTATGAGTTGCTCATTGCTTTCATTTCATGAGTCGCTTGGTGTCTAGCCTTACAGACAATTAATGAGGGGCCAAACTCGCTTCCCAGGTGGCGCCTTTCTAATAGTAAATAGGTCAGACATGAACAATCACAGCGATGAAACTGATGACGTTGTGCACTAACTACTCCATTGTCCACGGCCAATTCAGAGTGGTAATGACCTTGACCTGACTATAGCTTGTTTCATAAGTCGTGCCCAACTTTTAAAATCAATATCTTTTAAACCGCTTTTTGTAATTTTTTAAAAATTTGCATGTAAAGTTATAATGATTAGAACCCAACAGGAAATTAATTTCATTAAAAACAAACATTTGGTTATTATTATTGCTTATTTGATTTATATAAATTTATAACGACCCATTGATGTAGTCAAAACTTAGTGTTTACAGTATTTAAGTTAAAAATAGCGATTACAAATCTATACACGGTCAAATTTACGATTTTGCACGCTTTAAACGTGAGCTTTCTGACATAATTAGACACCTGTAGAAAACACGAGGCATTGTGTGTTCCATTTCCGTTCATCCATAGGTGTAGACGTGGAACGCTAACATTTATCATGAGTCTTAAAATGAAATTCTGCAGTTTACAAAACATCGCAATAAAAATGTATGACTATTTTTGCAAAGAGGCTAAACGAGGAAGATTATTTCATTCTTTAGAAAACCCTGAGAATAGGACAAGACACATTTTGGATTTATCTAAACGGTCATTTAATCGCTGGATTCAAGCACGTGACCGTCAATGTTCCAAATATACAAAATCACAAGGAAGAGCAAAAATGTTGGATAATTTCGACAGTGAACTTATTAGAAGTGAAATTCGCAAAATGTTGGGTATGAATGAAACTGTTACAATAAGAAAATTAAAAGTATCGCTGAAAAAGAACAACAGTATTGAAATATCAAAGTCTACATTATGGAGGAATGTGAGAGCTGCAGGCTTTACATTCAGAAAGTATTCCAATGGACGAAACATCATCTGTGAGAAGCCACATATAGTAGTCATGAGAAGCAAGTACTTACGTGAAGTAAAAGAGGTGCTCAAGCAAGGTTATGATATTGTGTACTTGGATGAAACATGGATCAATGCTCACCACACTAACCAAAGGGAATGGCAGTCATCAGATGGAAAGATTATGAGATTAATACCTAGCAGCAAAGGACAGCGCTTGATATTTGCTCATGCAGGTAGTCGACAACATGGACTAATACAGAATGCAGAGCTCATTTTTCTTTCAAAATCCATAGACAATCGGGATTATCACTCTGAGATGAATGGTCACATATTTAGACATTGGATTGAAAATTATGTTCTCCCATCACTAGATCGACCATCTTGCCTAATAATGGACAATGCAGCGTACCACAACATTGTTGCACTTGAAGATAAAGTCCCGACGTCATCCAGTACAAAAGATGCTATTAAGATATGGCTCACAAAGGAGCACATACAATTTAATAACACGTACTTAAAACCTGAATTACTATCTCTAGTAAAGCAAAAACAGAGGACACAGATTTTTCAAATAGATAAGATTGTCCAAGAGCACAGTCATATAAGTTTGAGGCTGCCACTTTACCATGCTCATTTAAATCCAATAGAACTAATCTGGGCAAAATTAAAAGGACAAGTGGCATATGAAAATACAACATTCAAAATATGCGATGTAAAGACTCTTGCTAATCTCGCTTTATTAAATATAGACAAATATTATTGGGCTAAATGTGAAGACCACGTCTTAAAACAGGAAGAGGAATATTGGAAAAATGATGGTTTGTGGAATGTTCAACCCCAAACAGTTATTAATCTTTTAGACTCGTCTGATTCAGAATGAAAGTATATAGCCCCTACAATGTTGGCCCCTATATTACCTTAAATTATTTCAACAAACGGTCCTTTTCAGGACCACACAACTATGAAAATTGGACATACAGCTTGATATTATCGTCCGTCCTCGAACTGAGCAGACAATAATTATCCTGGTGTTTTGTTTTATCCAGTTATTTCCCCATTACGGCCACGCCTTTACCTAGTGAAAATTAATCGTAGACCAGCAACTACGGTAATTTCTATTCTTTAGGGCTTCACAATTTACAATTTTGACAAACATCAAAGAAATATCGCCGCTTTAAGAAAACTGCAGCTGCAAGGTATTTGTTAAATATACATTTAAAGGGTCTTTTGCATTCTAATAACATTTGGAAAATTTCAAAAGTATTTAACAAACGGTTAGAGAGTAATAGCGTTTTGAAGTTGGGCATATGTTTTGAAACGAGCTATAGTACACTTGTTATCTGGTTTCGGTTTGTTTCTAGCACATCACCATCATCAAGTGCCGTGAAAGCGGGTGTTGGTGGTTGTGTCTATCCACAACGTTCTGTCTCCACAGTTGTTATCAATCTGGTTATTGACTACGTACCAAACCATTCTCTTGAACTGCCTGGTACCAGCTTATCTCTCTGTAACCCTATATATCTTCTTCCATAAATGTTTCCAGTTGTTACAATATATTTCAACACTTCCCTACTCCTAACATGGCCAACAGATGATGATTCTTCCTTCCCTATGTTGGTAACATTCTTTCTTTTTGTTTTGTCCTCTCTTAGAACGACCTCGTTACTCTGTTTTGCTGACCATTGTATTCTCAACATTATTCTATAAAACCTTATTTCTGAGGCATTGAACAATTTTCTTGTCTGTTGTCCACGATTCACATCCGTAACTCAATATTGGTTCCACTTAAAACTAAAGAACTATTCTTCCTATTTACAACGTCAAAATGTCTTGATAACATTAACATTAATTAATTTCTTTACTGTTTTTCCTACTCTTTGTGGAAAGTTGTTTAACTCATGAACATTCATTTGTAAATGTTCAAAATAATAAAAGATGTAACAAAGCAGACAAGTGAAAGAAAAAACAACGAAAAAAAACAACGACAAGAAATAATTAACAAAAGACCAATAAAAATAAAATATTAATATTTATTATTTCATCATCATCATGAGGTTGCATGTCCTTGACAGAACGTTGCATTCACCACAACCTGTCCGAAAGAATCTGTCTCTAGCCAGATCTCCCACTTCTTCTGTTGTCATGTTCAAGGTCTACTTGATGTTTTAAAACCATCTTCCTCTTGGTCTGCCCCTGATGAGTCGCCCAGGAACTATACCTTCCATTATTGCTCTTTCCAGCCCGCTGTGTCATTTGACGTGGTCATTATATTTTAATTTCCTTGTAGAATGGTATTTATAAGCCAGTTCTTTTTATTGTTTAAATCTGTTAATATGTCTTCAATGCTCTATTCATTTATTATGAACGTTATAATTTAAATAAAGACAAATTGTAATGAAAAGGTAAGAATCATGAAACATAAAAACTAATAGAATTTAACGAAATTTTCTTTATATAAAAAAGTGCAGAGGGGTGGATCCGAATTGCCAAAAAATAAACTCTTTACGAATACTTTTGCCACTATTAAATTAATATGAGTAATATACATAATAAAAAATGATTTGATTATTCACTATTATGAAACTAACACCTTATACCTTATACGTCTAGAAACGTGAAGTGAAGCATTAGATAGTGTTAATGAAGAATACTGAAATGCTCTTCCTCGTTTTTACATCAACACAACAACCTTATAGCTATCTAAAATTATTTTGATTGATTAAAGAAATTCTTTCTTTCTTTCTTTCGTTCATTCATTCTTTCTTTCTTTCTTTTAATATTGTTCAATGCATGTTAAGCATGTTATGTTTGAGAAAGTGATCTCTGATTTCCTTCCTGCATAGAAGCTATTATGTCGTAAGTTATCTCATCATTAAGTCTTCAAATCGCTTGTAGCTATAACACTCACTCTCATTGTGGTTAGAAAGTGGCTAGAGATGGCTGCAACAAATAGAACCCACTGTCAAGATGAAATTCCACTTAGAGTAATACTAGAGAACGCGTTGTTACTTAATCCCAGTTCAGTTAAAGCGCGCTGTAACTCGCGGTTGGGGGTCGAGGTAATCAACAGCAGGTAGGAGCAGATCGGCCCGGCATGACCGCAATATCCATTGGTGGACACGCTGATTTTACTCATCTGTCATATCCTTCAAGAGATTCGCAAAGTGAAGGTGGAAAGTGGGAAGTCAAAGTGGAAAATTAACAAGCTGGCCTAAATGTGCGAAATTCTTACGACTGCAATTTCTGTAGTCAGTAGATTTAATCAATAAGGAGGAAAAGACAGCCCTATTTATTAGGATTTATGCTTGTACATGCTTTAGTAATAGTAGTAGTAGTAGTAGTAGTAGTAATAGTAGTGGTAGTAGTAGTAATAGTAGTGGTAGTATTAGTAGTAGTAATAGTAGTGGTAGTAGTAGTAATAGTAGTGGTAGTAGTAGTAGTAGCAGTAGTAGTAGTAGTAGTAGTAGTAGTAGTAGTTGTTGTAGTAGTAGTAGTAGTAGTAGCAGCAGCAGTAGTAGTAGTAGTAGTAGTAGTAATAATAGTAGTGGTAGTAGTAGTAATAGTAGTGGTAGTAGTAGTAATAGTAGTGGTAGTAGTAGTAGTAGTAGTAGTAGTAGTAGCAGCAGTAGTAGTAGTAGTAGTAGTAGCAGCAGCAGTAGTAGTAGTAGTAGTAGCAGTAGTAGCAGCAGCAGTAGTTGTAGTAGTAGAAGTAGCAGTAGTAGTAGTAATGGTAGTAGTAGTAGTAGCAGCAGCAGTAGCAGTAGTAGTAGTAGTAGTATTAGTAGCAGTAGTTGTAGTAGTAGTAGTAGTAGTAGTAGCAGCAGTAGTAGTAGTAGTAGTAGTAGTAGTAGTAGTAGTAGCAGCAGTAGTAGTAGTAGTAGCAGCAGCAGCAGCAGCAGTAGTAGTAGTAGTAGTAGTAGTAGTAGTAGTAGTAGCAGTAGTAGTAGTAGTAGTAGTAGTAGCAGCAGCAGTAGTAGTAGTAGCCTCCATCAGTCATAGTTGACTATGGATTTTTCAGCGCCCCTAGAAATTTTATTTTTTTCTTTCATATTCTTTCGTCGTGTATTCTCTTTCTCTATGAATCTGTCTCGCCCGTGCTCTGCCCGGGCCCGAAAGGGGAGTAAAGAATAGCGGCGCTGTACCCTACCAGGCATGTTCGTAAGAGGTGAGAAAGGAGGGTTAGGCATGGGACTGGCTATCCCATACTGTAAAAAAATAAGCCGAAAAAACTTCACAAACATGAACAAGTCAAAGAGCGATAAAGTTAATCCGTCAACCAGGAAAGAGAAGGGCTCTCTGTCTATAAGACGTATGACGCAATCCGGAGAAAGCCATAAGGAGTCCGGTTTGCCGACTCACCCTTTGTCTACCAGGAAATCCTCCAGAATTGACACCTGGAATGTTCGTACCCTTAACGAACAGTGAAAAGCTGCACAAGTGGCAGCAGAAATGACCAACTACAAAATAGATATTCTAGGAATGTGTGAAACAAGATGGCTGGGAGCGGAGAGAATAAAATTGAATGCAGGGGAGATGATTTTATCATCAGGACACCAGGAACCAGGAGCACAACATAGCGAAAGGGTAGCTATAATGCTATCAAAGAATGCACAGAAGACACTAATAGAATGGGAGGCAGTGGGACCAAGACTGGTGAGAGCAACATTTAAAACAACCAAAAACAAAATAAAATTACACATTATACAATACTATGCACCAACTAACGATAAGGATGACCCAGTTAAAGATGATTTTTATAAACAGCTAAAATGGCAGATGGATGCAAGACGAGCCAAGGATATTATAATCTTGATGGGAGACCTAAATGCTAAGGTAGGATCAGACAACAGAGGCTTCGAAGAGATTATGGGAAAACATGGACTTGGAGATATAAACGAGAATGGAGAGATATTTGCGAATTTCTGCACCCTTAATCAAGTGGGCCTAGGAGGAACAATATTCCAACATAAAAGAATACACAAAGCTACATGGGTGTCACCAGATCATAGAACGGAAAATCAAATTGATCACATATGTATTAATAATAAGTTTAAGTCATCCTTACAGGATGTAAAAGTATATAGAGGGGCAGATATAGCTTCTGATCATCATCTTCTGTTAGCCAAACTTAAAATTAAATTAAAAAGGTATACTACAACGAATAAGGGTAGAACGTATTTCAATGTAGGGTTTCTTAAAGAACAAGGAATTAAAGATAAATTCGCAGTCACAATATCAAACAAATACCAAGTCCTCCAACAACTAGAAAATACAATAAATATAGAAGATCATTGGAAACAGGTAAAAAATATATGGAAAGAGACATGCGAAGAAACACTGGGGAAAAGAGAACTCCAGGATAAGGCATGGATGACAGCAGAGACCCTGGATAAAATTAAAGAAAGAAAGAACAAGAAAGCAGACATAAATAAAAGCAAAACAAGAAGTAATAAAGCCAAGACACAGGAAGCTTACACAGAAGTGAACAAAGAAGTGAGAAGATGCATTAAAAGGGATAAGAGGAAATATATAGATGAACTAGCTAAAGAGGCAGAAGAAGCAGCAAATAAAGGGAATATGAAAGAACTGTACAACAGCACAAAGAAATTAGGTGGAAAATACAAACAGATCAACGCCTTTATCAAAGATAAGAAAGGAAATCTGCTTAGTAATATAAGGGAACAAATGGAGAGATGGAAAGAGCACTTTGAAGAACTTTTGAACAGACCCGGCTTAAATAATCCTCCAGATATATAACCAGCAGAAGAAGCGTTACTGTCGAAAACCAAGCAAAGAAGAAATAATGAAAGCCATCAAACTATTAAAAGATGGTAAAGCCACAGGACCAGATGAAATTCCTTCGGAAGCCATTAAAGCAGATATTAGCACCTCTACCAAGATGTTACATGATCTATTGGATAAAATTTGGGAGAGGGAAGAAATACCTAAAGACTTGAGAGAAGGTTATATGATCAAACTACCAAAGAAAGGAAGTTTACAGGAGTGCACAAATTATAGGGGAATTATGCTACTATCAGTGCCAGGAAAAATATTAGGCAGAATCATTCTGGAGAGACTAAAAGAGGCTATAGAGAAACACTTGAGAGATGAACAAGCAGGTTTTAGGAAGAACAGATCATGTGCTGATCAAATAACTACTCTACGCATAATAGTTGAACAAAGTTTAGAACTAAAATCCCCACTTTATATTGGATTCATAGATTACGAAAAGGCATTTGATAGTTTAGACAGAAGAATGCTTTGGAAGTTGCTGAGTCATTACGGAATCCCCATAAAGTTTATTAACGTGATAAAAACAATGTATGAAGGAACAAAATGTAGTGTGGTGCATGAAGGACAGCTTACAGAAGCATTTGAAATAAGAACAGGAGTAAGGCAAGAATGTCTTCTGTCCCCATTTCTCTTTCTACTGGCCATAGATTGGATTATGAAAATAACTCAAAACAACAGAAATGGGATCCAGTGGTCACTGACCAAACAACTTGATGATTTAGACTTTGCTGATGACATAGCTCTCCTATCACACAGCCATCAACAGATGCAGGATAAAATGCGTATATTAGATGAGAGATCACAACAGCCAGGACTAAAGATTAATAGAGATAAGACCAACATTATGAGAATTAATGCAGTTGGAAATAACCAAATAAAACTAGGAGAAATACCTCTACTAGACGTACAATCTTACATATATCTGAGCAGTAATATAGATAAAGAGGGAGGAACAGAAAACGATACCAAAATAAGGATATCAAAAGCAAGAGGAGCTTTCATTGCACTGGGAAACATATGGAAATCCAAAGAAATTAGGCAAATACAAAAATTAAAATTTTCAACTCAAGTGTTAAGTCGGTCCTATTATATGGCTGTGAAACATGGAGAATAACAAAATTGACAATCACGAAGGTACAGACTTTCATTAATGGATGCTTGCGCTGAATAAAGGGATGGAAATGGCAGGACAAAGTCACTAACGTGGAATTATGGAAATGTACCGGTCAAATACCAGTGGATAAAGAGATACAGCGAAGACGATGGCGATGGATAGGACACACACTACGGAAGCCAACTGAGAGTATTACACAACAGGTCCTTTTTCGGAATCCCCAGGGGAAAAGACAAAGAGGAAGACCAAGGAATTCTTGGAGAAGACAGATCGAAGCAGAGATGAAGATGATGGGGAAGACATGGATTGATCTTAAAAGAATTGCAAAAAACAGAACGACTTGGAAAGTGTTTGTTGAAGACCTATGCTCCACTGGGAGCTAAAAGGTAGAAGAAGATGAATCTGTCTACTTCTTGTTTGAGGTGAACCTTTAGAGTGTTTCCAGAGGTTGCGGTCTGCAGTTATGTCTTCCCATGCTGCAGGGTTTATGTTCAGAGTCTTTATGTCGCGTTTACACACATCTACAAATCGAAGTTTTGGGCGTCCCCTAGTTCTTCTACCATATGCCAGTTGTCCGTAGAGTATATCTTTCGGTATGCGGCCATCTTTCATACGGTGTACATTGCCAAGCCAATGTAACCTACGTTGTTTGAGCAGCGTGTATATATTCGGTAGGCCTGTGCAAGTCATGACCTCCACGTTTGTCACTTTATCCTACCAAGTATACGGCGTAGAGTAGTAGTAGTAGTAGTAGTAGTCCTCATCGTCATCAAGTATAGGGCCTGCTGGCGTAGGTGATCATGCCTCTCCATCACTTTCGATCTCGACAGTTGTTTATAATTTCTGTTGTTGACCTTCTGCCAAGCTATTCTCTTAAGCTGTGTGGTATTTTTTTTTCTGTTTGCTTCCCTCTAACTCTTCGACCCTCAATTTTTTCAGTTGTTACAATATATTCCAGTTGTTCTCTTCTCATTACATGGCCAAAAAATGATGATTGTTTATTCCTAATATTGGAAATTAGTTCTCTTTTTGCTTTGGCCACTTTTAGAACATCTTCATTACTCTTCTTAGCTGCCCAAGGTATTTTCAACATTCTTCTGTAAAACCACATTTCTACAGACTCCAGTGATTTTCTTGTCTGTTGTCCTATTGTCCATGATTCACATCCATATGTTAAGACTGGCTCTACATAACATTTCAGAACTCTTTTTCTTGTTTCTATTGTCAAAATTGGATTGTATAGTATCTTTCTAATTTTTTTGGAAAGCTGCATTTGCCTGAGCCATTCATCATCTCACCTCTGTTGCACATCTTCCGTCTGAGGTTAACAAAGTTCCCAAAAGTTGTAACTTTGTACAGTCATGAAGTAGTAGTAGTCCTAGTATTAAATATTATTATATTAGAATAAAATACTGTTTATAAAATAAAGTACCATGGACAGCTAAAAAGAGTAATGAAGATGTTCTGAGAGAGGTCAAAGCAAAAAGAGAGCTAATTTCCAATATTAGGAAGAAACAATCATCATTTTTTGGCCATGTAATGAGAAGATAACAACTGGAATATGTTGTAACAACTGGAAAAATTGAGAGACGGGGAGATAGAGGGCAGCAAAGAGAAAAAATAACAGACAGCTTAAGAGAATGGCTTGGCAGAAGGTCAACAACAGAAATGATAAATAACTGCCGAGATCGAAATTTGTGGAGAGACATGATCACCTACGCCAGCAGGCCCGGTACTTGATGATGATGATGATAAAATACTAAGTATTAGTAGGTTTTTTATACTTATGAGATTGCAGGAGAAAAGACACCGGGCTTTAAAGATCAAGATCATGAATGGCGTGAGCTTTCAGCGTCGAGGGGAGATATAGTTTGCAGTGTTTTGCTATACTGTTCGCCTCAGACTTTTTTGTCTGCTGCTGTTATGTTTCCTATAAAGGAAAGTATTATGGTACTGGTAGTAGTGGTAGCTGTAGTAGTGCTAGTAGTGGTGATAGTAGTAGCTGTAGTAGTGGTGATAGTAGTAGCTGTAGTAGTGGTAGTAGAAGTAGTAATGGTGTTGGTAGTCTTATCTTTTTTCCTTCCTCATCTGCCTTTCAAGGTAGGAGATATATAATTTGCGCTCTTTTGCTCTTCTGTTCGCCTCAGCTGCTGTAATGTTTCCTAGTGCTTCTAATATTCCGTTAATCCATATTTTTTGTGGTTTACCCTTGGGTCTGGTGTTCTCGTAACGTTTATTGAAGGCTCGTTGTGTGGTGTTATTCATAGCTTTGTTCTCAGTTCTTCATTTCTGATCTTATCTCTCAGACTGTTTCCTGTCATTCGTCAAACACATCTCATCTCAGTAGAGGTTATTTTTCTTATTGTTCGTGCATCTAGGGTTCATGACTGGCATTTTAAGAACAATGTTAGGATAAAGATAATATTTTTGAGTGCCAGTTTTGCCTCAAGAGTTATTTCCCTTTTTGGACAATAGTGGTGGTAGCTGTCCAATGATTTGACAAGCTTTGATGCATCTTGAGTCTATATCCGCTGTTTGTGAATTGTCGTTTGTCACTAGACTTCCTAGGTTTATTTATTGCTTGTCTATATTGCTGATACGTGTTGTCAAATAAATTTAATACATCTTCATTATTCTGCTCCAAAGGTGAAAGTGATATTGATAGATTTATGATTATTTTCCTCATTTTGTTTCTTCGTTGAAAGATCTTGTATACTAAATAGTCTTCGTAATCCCATAACCCCGGTGGTAGTTGGGACATCCCTGTTAGATGTGGTCAACCTTCCCCATTACTCTCTATCATCAACCATTATTAGGTACTAGTCTACATTATTAAGTACAAAGTCAAGATCTGACTATACTTCGGCGTTATCTTTCCATCTCATTCCTGGTCCGCCTCTTCCGCTCGTCTCTTTCGCAGTTCCTTGCAGAATGATCTTTGCTAAACCAATCGATTGAGATACTTGACCAAACCATTATAGTAACCAGTGAAAGAGCAAGTTATAACGGTACTCTTGCTATTAAAGCTAGTAGCAATATTTTTGGCTTTTTACCACCGTCTTCACCAGGAGTTGGAAGCGGGCTGATGACGATCTTCACTAGTAACTGACCGGTGCTGTTCGTTCCTACTTTTTTCAATATTGGAAAAACGAGCGGTATAATGAACGAGACCGACTTATGTAGTTACGTTCTACTTCTTTTCTCTTGCGTCATTTTTTCTATAACTTTAACATTTTTTTTCTCACAAATTATTGTGTCACTACGTATAGTCCTTCTTTATGTGCCAAGATAATAATGGTAGTGCAAATAATTGGGGCATTCAATGATATTAATAATGCAATAAAACAAGGGGGGAAAAAGAATAACTCATCCAGTGACAGACAATTTATGATTAAAATGGCGTTAATGGACAAGAAAAATGTTGTCATAAATTTGTGATTTACAATTACCCATTACAAATTAATGTCAAATTACAACCATAACTTCCAAATCGTTATAGAATTAATTTATTCGTCTTTTAAGTAGAAGAAAAGTAAAGTAAAGTACCCCCGTCACGCCAAGTGGCGGCGTATAGGGAATATGGTGTTAGTAACCATACATTTTACAGACCTTCAGCGCATGATTTTTGGGGTAATGTGGTCGGTATAACCGTGCCGCTATACTTTCCCAGAATAAACCGGTACCCATTTAAGGCTGGGTGAACCCGGAATCCGTCGGTTGGTATAGAACCCTACCTCTTGCCCATTGTAGTCCAGTTCACTAACCACTGAGCTGTCGCGGCTTTGAAGTAGAGAGCTTGGTATCAAAGTTGTACCGACTAGACGGAAGTGATTTATAATTAAGGTATTTAAAATGTATGACACTCATCATCATCATCAAGTACAGGGCCTGCTGGCGTAGGTGATCATGTCTCTCCACAACTTTCGATCTCGACAGTTATTTATCATTTCTGTTGTTGACCTTCTGCCAAGCCATTTTCTTAAGATGTATGGTATCTTTTCTCTTTGCTTCCCTCTGTCTCTTCGTCCCTCAACTTTCCCAGTTGTTACAATATATTCCAGTTGTTCTCTTCTCATTACATGGCCAAAAAATGATGATTGTTTCTTGCTAATATTGGAAATTAGCTCTGTTTTTGCTTTGGCCTCTTTCAGAACGTTTTCATTACTCTTCTTAGCTGTCCATGGTATTCTCAAAATTCTTCTGTAAAACCACATTTCTACAAACTCCAGTGATTTTCTTGTATGTGTATGACACTAACCACAATAAAGCCTCAGGTATGTGCTTGAAAGGTTTTACCATCATACTGGAAATAGATAAATAGACCCGACAGGCCTGGGTTGTGGCATTGAGTGAAAAGGTGATAACGGCCATATTTCTTCTTTTTTTTTTTAACCATCAGCCAAATATGGATAAAGTGATCAACACATAGCCAGTGAAGTCTTTCCTTCCAAGAAAAATATTATCCAGTCTTCTGGGTGAAGCCTGTGAAGTCTTTCTGTCCCAGAAAAAAATATCACGTAATATGGATGAAGCTTGTGAAGTGTTTCTTTCCCAGAATAAAATATCACATAATCTGGATGAAGCTTGTGAAGTGTTTCTTTCCCAGAAAAAAATATCACGTAATCTGGGTGAAGTCAATGAAGTCTTTCTTTCCCAGAAAAAATATCACGTAATCTGGATGAAGCTTGTGAAGTCTTTCTTTCCCAGAAAAAAATATCACGTAATCTGGGTGAAGTCAATGAAGTCTTTCTTTCCCAGAAAAAAATATCACGTAATCTGGATGAAGCTTGTGAAGACTTTTATTCCCAGACAAAAATATCACGTAATCTGGGTGAAGTCAATGAAGTCTTTCTTTCCCAGAAAAAAATATCACGTAATCTGGATGAAGCTTGTGAAGTCTTTCTTTCCCAGAAACAAAATATCACGTAATCTGGGTGAAGCTTGTGAAGACTTTTATTCCCAGACAAAAATATAACGTAATCTGGGTGAAGCTTGTAAAGTCTTTCGTTCCGATAAAAAGAAATATTCCGTAATCTGGATGAAGCTTGTGAAGTCTTTCGTTCCGATAAAAAGAAATATTCCGTAATCTGGGTGAAGCTTGTGAAGTCTTTCGTTCCGATAAAAAGAAATATTCCGTAATCTGGATGAAGCTTGTGAAGTCTTTCTTTCCCAGAAAAAAAAATAGTCCGTAATCTGGATGAAGCTTGTGAAGTCTTTTATTCCCAGAAAAAAAAAATATCCAGTCCCCTGACAGTGAAGTCTTTCTTTGCCAGAGAAAAATATCCATTTTTCTGGGGGGGGGGGGGGGAGGGGGGGGAGTCAGTGGGTCATGTGATATAATTCTACCCCTTTGTTTCTTCCTCTTCTTCTTTTTCTACTTCCTCTTCTTCCTCCTCCTCTTCTTCAACGTTCACCTGTTAAGTAAGTGTAAATGCGTTGTGTCGCTAAATTACGACAAACCGCAGCATTTGTTTCTCTCGGCCACACACACCCTTCTTCAGCGTAGATACTTCGCTTAGCATTTTTGCCCTGTCATCATCATCGAGTGCCATCTCCGCAACGAAGGTTGGATACTATGGAACGCCATTCTGCTCTGTCTCTTGCTTTGATGGTACAGGTTGTCATAGGCTGGTTTGTCCATCTTTTGATGTTTCTCGTCCATGCTAGTCTTGGTCTGCCTCTTTTACCTTGTATTTTCCCCTCCAGGATTACTTTTAGTAGGTTGTTGTGTCTATTAACATGGCCCAAAAATCGCATTTGTCTTGTTTGAATTGTGCTTAGTAGTTCTCTTTTATTTGTAGTTGTTTTATGACTTCATCGTTTGTTTTCTTTCCTTCCATCCAATTCTACCTATTCTTCTATAAATCCATATTTCAACGGCTTCAATTTTCTGTTTTGTTTTCTTGTCTAATGTCCATGTTTCTGCACCATATAGGAATGTTGAGAAGACATAACATGCCCAGTAGCGATCATTTTAGCGTACTCTTTCCGATTTTTAATTGTCAATGCTTCCTTAACGTGTGCAGAGAGCACATAAGTCCAATGTCTTTCGCTGTTAACCAAGAAGGCTAGATATCGGATCTCATGTACAGTGCCAGTCATGAACCCTAGATGCAAGGACAATAAGAAAACCTCTAATGAGATGAGATGTGTTTGACGAATGACAGGAAACAGCCTGACCGCGTAAGAGTAAAGCCACGAGGAAATGGGCGATTCGAACAGAAACATTCCCACCACCTATAATGGAGTTCGAACACGGGAACTTCTTGCCACGAAGCCAACGTCTTAGCTCTAGATCACCAATCACCCACTCCCCCCCCCCCCCACACTTTTCCACCCGTATATCAATTCATTCCTAAACGATGACTTCATGGTAACTGAGCTAATTGTGTTTAATAATAGCAAAAAATAGGCAAATAACTCGCATATATAACTTTCATAACATAAATAATCTAAGGTATGCTGATGATACAGTCTTAATCGCTAAGAGTGAAAATGAGTTACAAGAAATGTTGGACATTATAGTGAAAGAAAGCAAGAATAAAGGACTCAGCCTTAATAGTAAAAAGACAGAGGTAATGGTAACAACAAAGAAAAATACATCACCTCAGTGCAAAATAAAGACAAGTGGAACAATATTAAAACAGGTAAATGAATTTAAATATGTGGGAACTTTGTTAACCTCAGACCGAAGATGTACAAAAGAGGTGAAATGCAGAATGGCTCAGGCAAAAGCAGCTTTCCAAAAAATGAGGAAGTTACTATGCAATCCATTTTTGACAATAGTAACAAGAAAAAGCGTTCTTAAATGTTACGTAGAGCCAGTCTTAACATATGGATGCGAATCATGGATAGGACAACAGACAAGAAAATCACTGGAGTCTGTAGAAATGTGGTTTTACAGAAGAATGTTGAGAGTACCATGGACAGCTAAGAAGAGTAATGAAGATGTTCTGAGAGAGGTCAAAGCAAAAAGAGAGCTAATTTCCAATATTAGGAAGAAACAATAATCATTTTTTTGGCCACGTAATGAGAAGAGAACAACTGGAATATATTGTAACAACTGGAAAGATTGAGGGACGAAGAGATAGAGGGAAACAAAGAGAAAAAATAACAGACAGTTGAAGAGAATGGATTGGCAGAAGGTCAACAACAGAAATGATAAATAGCTGCCGAGATCGAAAGTTGTGGAGAGACATTATCACCTACGCCAGCAGGTCCGGTACTTGACGATGATGATGATGATGATGATGATATAACTTTCGTATAAACAATGTTATACATACATTCTGGTGCGACACCAGATAGATTCAGGCTTGTTTCTTGTTTGCTCCGTTTTCTATTCTTATCACTGTCTATACCGGCAAACAAATTGTTTGCAATGGACTCAAGACAAATACAAAAATAGATAAATGGCCATGCAACCGATAACGACATCCATAATCGGAAAGAAAAGATGGGAATATGTTGCTAAAGTGACGAGAAGAAATAACCACAGATAAGGTTAAAAATAGCTCAGTGGTTAGTGAACTGGACTACAAAGGACAAGAGGTAGGGTTCGATCCCAACCGACGCTTCCGGGTTCACCCAGCCTTAAATGGGTACCCGATTTTTTTCTGGGAAAGTAAAGCGGCACGGGCGTAATACTGACCACATTACCACAAAAATCATGTGTTGAAGGTCTGTAAAATGTATGATCACTAACACAATATTCTTTATACGCCACTTGGCGTGACGGGGCTCTTTACTTTTTTTTAAGGTTAAAGGTAAAGTATGAGACTTGAATGGGCTCCTCAGCACGCGAGTTTTCACCAATATGTGTTCCTCTGTCTATCCAGAAGTGTTCGGAGACTTCTGATGAAACTCACCATGCGAGACGGCCCACCAACGCCTTTCCAGAATACAATATTATATACAATACAGGACTACCCTGGTACCCATTTCTGCCAGCGGTTGGGTCGACCACGGGGTTATTTTTTTGTCCCAACCAAGATTACAACTCACACTCCTTCCAGCAGGAATCGAACACAGGTTGTCCGAACGTTGGTAGCCTAGTCGGGTGGTTTTCCTAACTAGGCTACCTAGGCCCCCAATAACCACAGAATGACAAAACAAATCCTCAAACGAAAAATTACAGGACTAAATGGAAAAAGGCCGACATCGAGATATACTGAGAATACTGACAAGAGAGGCAAAGACGGCAGGCAGTAGCTCCCATCTTGAGAAGGAGTAGCTCTACAGGATCTTATGGCTAGGTACACTGTGAGCCCCGTGTGACGTCTGACGACACTTGATAATTTAAATACATAAAGAACATATACACCCATGTGTTACGAGGGCCTCATTGTGAAGGAAGTAAAGAATAGTGACACTGTGACTTTCCAGGCATGTCGTAAGAGGCGACTAAGGAGACTGATCAATGGCCTGACAAGCTGTCATACAATGAAAAAGTATTGTTATGGAAACAGAGCCATAAGTTTTAGAAACGGAAATTGCAATATGTGTTATTTTGGCACGCAAGGTTTCTGTTTTTGAGATTGATGTTCTGCCATATGTGCCCTCTTTGGCTCGAAAGGACAAAGATAGATAGAAAGAACACATAGACCACATTCTTCAATAGGCGTAAGTCGTTACGTTCTTCAAATTAAGGCGCTCTTACTAATCGTGTATTCAATGTAGGCTCTCTTCAAGTATTTAAAATAAAATCCAGCATAGTCCAGGAAATAAATTAACAACTAACAAATAAATAAAAAACAAACATTTTTTGTGACGGTATTGACAGTGTAGAAGATCACTAAGTCTACCACAGCTTACACCCACCCACCCATCACCCCCCCCCCCACCACCACGAAAATCCATTTGTTCAAACTTGCAATCGCTTTGGCCTTTTACTGTGATGTGGAAACCTTCAGCTTTCCTCCCACGTAAACGCATGCGAACTCTGGTCGCAATAGCAGAATCAGCGCACCGTCAGCTGACCAAGACCTAGCAGTTCTACCTCTTGATGGTCTCCCCTGGTAACAGTCTGCGTCAAAACAGGCTGTCTAACAGAAGCCAGGATCGCCGTGTTCCCTGTAGTGGTGACTATTACTGATATAGAAGACCTAGTATTGCAGTACCTCTAGGCTGTACTTGTAGTTTCCCAGCATAGCCTGGGACAGACGAACTCCAATGTCTTCAGTAAGAGCCGGAATGTCAAGAAAACCATTACGACCCGAAACAAAATGAGCATAAAGGCAACCTCCTCGTATCAACTCATGACATTACATCAACAACGACCGCATTAAGCGCTATGTGACTATATTTACCTTCACATTTTTTAAAAGTAACATTTGACCACGTCTGTACTAGACCTCCTTCAACAATAAGCCTCCCAGTGTGAATTAGACCAGGCCGTTTTCTGGCACTCTCTTAACGACTAACACACGACGCGGGTTCTTTAACTTGTAAATTGTACACACTAGACCCCAACAATTGGGCGGCGTCTTGTGAGATTTCTTAAAGACGTGCCTACCGCCACTAGGGCGCACGATATGGCAGTGACTTTGTGACATGGGCGTAAACTCTCCAGAAATTGGGCAATTTCTTTTCAGATTTCAAGAGGCTCGCGATCACGAGAACCCTACTTGAGTGCGAGTGCTGATTGCTCATTTAACTTCTTGTTAATCCACTTCGAGCTTGGACGGACCGCCCTCGGTAGCTAAAACAGATGTTCTGTCCACACTTTATAATCATAGCTTGCTCACGACTTCAAGTGATCTTCAGGAGAAAGGCGCAGTGGGGGACACACCGAAACTAGAAGAATCTGAATTTTTTTTTTTATTTAATGGGGGAGCCGGTATTGGGTTGGTGTGGGAGGGGGGGGGGGCTCTGAGGATAGTCAGAAATGAAATAGGAACTCAGTGGAGGATTTCAAGCTAGGAAAACATTCCTAAAATATATCCAAAGGCTAGGTGAACCCGGAAGCCGTCGGTTGGGATCGAACCTTACCTCTCGTCATTAGTAGTCCAGTTCACTAACCACTGAGCTATCGCGGCTCCACGTTCTGTTGTGATCTGCAGTAAAACAGTGATATTTGCGTCCTTTCGCCCAACACATCCGACTTCGGTATGTTATTTTTGAGTACCGATTTTCCCTCTTCGATCCCTACTACTTGACAGACAAGAGACAAGGTTAGAGGCACCGCGCAGTAGTAGACTGTGGAGTAGGATCTTGATGGTTCTGGTTCACCTATTCTGGCGCAAGTCATCAGCTGTGGGTCGCTGACAGCGCTCAGCTCTACTGCTGATAGGCGTCTTGCCTCCACAAATGTAAACAAAACAATCAGTAGATGTTTAAATGTTAAATGTCCTTCAGGGATCAAAGCAAAGAAATGCAAATGAATGCAAATGAATGCATACAAATGCGAAACTGCAGTAAAGCTAAATGTGAGGGAAAATTTTGAAAAAGAAATTGAAAAAATGGTATGGTACAAGCTTTACGTAATTGATAGGCGACACAAATTTGAACGATGTTTCGGCTCAATAGGCCTTCAGCAGGAACAAACAAACAACATACACACACAGACATGTAAGTGAATAAAAGTAATCCTACATCATCATCATCATCATCATCATTTCTACAGACTCCAGTGATTTTCTTGTCTGTTGTCCTATTGTCCATGATTCACATCCATATGTTAAGACTGGCTCTACATAACATTTAAGAACTCTTTTTCTTGTTTCTATTGTCAAAAATGGATTGCATAGTATCTTCCACATTTTTTGGAAAGCTGCTTTTGTCTGAGCCATTCTGCATTTCACCTCTGTTGCACATCTTCCGTCTGAGGTTAACAAAGTTCCCAAATATTTAAATTCCTTTACCTGTTTTAATATTGTTCCACGTGTCTTTATTTTGCACTGAGGTGATATCTTTTTCTTTGTTACCATTACTTCTGTCTTTTTGCTATTAAGGCTGAGTCCTTTTATTTTTGCTTTCTTTCACTATAATGTCCAACATTTCTTGTAACTAATGAAACAACCAAACAAAGTAATCGAAACAGGTTTAAGAAACAAACAAAATGTCTTCCCTGTGTCGTGGCACAGATTGTTATTTCATTACTAGTTAGCTATGTAGAATTAGTTTTATTCACTTACATATCTGTGTGTGTGTTGTAGATTTCCTTCACCAGCTTTCTTAAACTGCCTCATACACCCTTACAGTTGCTGTTGAATTCGTGCTATGTGTTGAAGTATTATGTAATCAGAAAAGACATTAGTAAAATACTAATGAAGAACACGATGAAAACAGGCCTGCGTTGGAGTCCAAATAATAATAAAAATAAATTAATATTATAACGAAATGAAACTTCCAAGAAGACAGAACAAGAAATACGTTTGTGGACAGATATTTTGCAACACTCGGAAAAATATACAAAATAAAGAAAGGAAAAATACAAACTCAAAGTAGAATCGAACCCGTACTCCTTGACATAGCGCCTCGTAGCGAGGCATCTGCATTTCAGCATACTACCAGTTAAGCAACCTCGGTTCTGGTGTTTTTTTTGTTATTTGTTGTTTATTTGTGAATTTTTCCGAGTGTTGTAAACTTACACGTTCCACAAACCTATTTGTCTATATGGTAAAGTACCCCCGTCACGCCAAGTGGCGTATATGGTGTTAGTGACCATACATTTTACAGACCTTCAGCACATGATTTTTTTAGATATGTGGTCGGTATTACGCCCGTGCCGCTTTACTTTCCCAGAAAAAAATCTGGTACCCATTTAAGGCTGGGTGAACCTGGAAGCCGTCGATTGGGATCGAACCCTACCTCTTGTCCTTTGTAGTCCAGTTCACTAACCACTGAGCTATGGCGGCTCCCTATTTGTCTATATGGGAATATGAAAAAGTGCAGATAAAGAAAAATGTATGGTGTATTCTGACAAATTGGAAGGAAAATAGTGAAGAAAAAGGAAGACAGGGATCACAGCCCTCACGCCCTTTTTTCCCTCTCCCTGTTGTAGAACATATATTATATATATGTATATTTACATATATACATATTACATATATACATATATATATAAACAAAAGGTTAAATGGGCTCACACGCGGCAACTAGACACAGTAACACAGAAATCAACAACGACGAAATGAATAGACTGAGAGAGCGCCATCGAAAGGAGACGGATAGAGGAAACACTAGAAACAATTATAGATGTGACGGCAAAAAATGCTTATCAAGGAGAACAAATTAGCTCAATCCCTGACGCTGAGAAGCAAAGAAGGAATAAACGGGAGGAAGGAAAACATATGTAGCTGATCACAATATATTGTAACAAGAGTGATAACCTGATATGAGTTAAGTCTGTTACGGAGTTATGTCTGATAGGAGGTAAAGCCTGTTAGGATATTAAGTCTGTTACAAGATTAAGTCTGTTGCGAGATTAAGTCTTTTGCGAGTTTAAGTCTGTTGCGAGATTAAGTTTGTTACAAGATTAAGTATGTTACAAGATTAAGTCTGTTACAAGATTAAGTCTGTTGCGAGATTAAGTCTGTTGCGAGATTAAGTGTGTTACTAGATTAACTGTGTTACGAGATTAAGTGTATTACGAGATTAAGTATGTTTGGAGATTGTCTGTTGCGAGATTAAGTCTGTTACAAGATTAAGTCTGTAACGAGATTAAGTCTGTTATAAGATTAAGTATGTTGCGAGATTAAATGTTACGAGGTTACGTCCGTTACGAGATTAAGTTGATTCTAGACAGATTTGTGTGTGCGTGTGTTTTTGTTTGTTTTTGTTTTAAGCCACATTCTTGGTAAAATTATTGAGCACACCCATTTGTTTAAAGTTGTAGTAAAACTGCTTGATGAGCTTGTTTATGTTATCTGTAGCACAACAATTTATTTCGTTGTAGAATAACATGGATACTTGTGACGGGATGAATACCTTTAGCTGAGGCACAATAACAACGAAATCATAAGTAACTAGAATTAAACAAGCGCAATTGGGGGCACTGGTTGGTCCAACATGAGAGGTTGTTGGTTCAAATCCCGACTGCACCAGTTGGGATTTTTATTTATGATTTCTCTCTACCGCAACAACCACCTCTGGTCTCAGCAGTGAGGCACGGCATGAAGCGTCAATTACTCATGGACGGAAAAAAATATGAGTACCTCCGAAGACGGAGGTATCTGCCTGTGCAGCGACGGACCCCTGTGCACATGGCTGCCAGGGAAAAACGGATTAGCACGTAAAATTCAGTTCCTAGTCTCTAGGGATTTCAGAGGTAAAAGCTGGCGACACAATAGCAACAAAACAATAGCAAAACACTTGTAAAAGTCACAGTTACAATTAAAAATGAAAACGATAACAATACAAACAAAGTAACAGTAGGAACATATGCAATTTCAATTTAAACATTCATCATCATCATGTGTCATACTGGTTTGCGTGGGCGATCATGTCCCTCCACATTATTTTATCTACAGTGCATCGTATCAGTTCTGTTGTTGACTGTTTTCTATGCCATGACACCAAGCTATCCAGTATTTTTCTCTCTTTGTCGTCCGCGATCTCACTTTCCTTTTATTTTGCCAGTTGTAACCAAGTATTCCAACTTTCCTCTTCTCATGATGTGCCCGAAAAATGTTGATTGTTTCTTTCTGATGTTATTTAGGAGCTCCCTTTTCGTGTTGGCCTCTTTGAGAACTTCCTCATTGGTCTTTTTAGCTGTCCAGGGAACTTTCAACATTCTTCTGAGAAATCCCATTTAAACATTAGTAAAAAAAAAAAAAAAAAAAAAAAAAAAAAAAAAAAAAAAGAAGAAACATATTACTAGTAACAAATTAATTGTAACTTGGGAACCTAGGTAGTCTAGAACTAAAAACTGCACTAGCTACCGACGTTCGAACAACCTGTGTTCGATTCCAGATAGTAGTGATATACATCGTACACATAGTTGGAAAAATTACTCCCGCGGTCGACCCAGCCGCTGGCAGTAATGGGTACTAGCGTATCACTCTGGGTAGGTGAGCAATTGCGCCTCGCTCATGAGTTACAAAGCTTGAGGCGACACTAGATAGGAGCCTCCGAACAGTGCTGGATAGGTAGCCGAGCACATATAGGTAAAAACCCACGTGCTAAGACGCCGATTCAATTCTCGTATCTTTACTTTTACCTTACCTTTAATTGCAACTAAATAAATAGCAACAAAACAATATGACATAGATATTAGCTTAAAAAGAAAGAAAAGAAAATCAATAATAACAAAATCTTTAGTACCAAAACTGGCAGCAACGAAGCTAATAATAATTAAAACTATATTAACATAAAATCATTAGCCGCGAACAAAAAGTAGCAATAATATTAGTAAATACTGTAAAGTAAATACTGTAAAGTAAATATACTGTAACAACAATCATAGTGGCAGTAATAGCAACAGATTAAATAGTAACGAAACCAAGTAGCAACGAAAACGAAGGTAGCTAAATTAATAATAACAAAAAGAATACCAATAAAAATAACAATAGGAAAATAAATAGTAACAAAAACAAAAGAAGAAAATAACAAGAAGTATAATAGCAGAGACATATAATATATAACAACAGCAGAATGTGACATTTTGTACTCACGCCATCGGTTCTTGTTCGCCTGGCTCCGGCAGTGACGTCACTTGCCACCATTTTACGATCCAGGATGGGAGAACTTTACAATGAGTTCCGTAATTAGTAAACTCTTTCAGATACTCCAATTCGTCACACGATAAATGTCACCAATCATTGTCACAAAGTAACTGTCACAACGAATTATCGTTCCATAGATACTCATTTCGAAAACTCTGCTATCAAATTGACTGTTACATCTAATCTTTCAGGTTTACTTGATCTAAACAATAGGACAACAGACAAGGAAATCACTGCAGGCTGTAGAAATGTGGTTTTACAGAAGAATGTTGACAATACCATTGACAGCAAAGAAGAATAAAGAAAATGTTCTGAAAGATGCCAAAGTAAAAACAATCCTCATTTTTTGGCCATGTAATGAGAAGAGAACAACTGGAATATAGTGTAACAACTGGAAAAATTGAGGGACGAAGAGATAGAGGGAAGAAAAGAGAAAAAAATATCAGACAGCTTAAGAGAATGGCTTGGCAGAAGGTCAACAACAGAGTGATAAATAACTGTCGAGATCGAAAGTTGTGGAGAGACATGATCACTAACGCCAGCAGGCCCGGTACTTGATGTACTTGATGATGATGATGATTCCTTACCATCAAACAACAATTCTTGTCAAATCATTGGACAGCTATCACCACTATTGTCCAAAAAGGAAATAACTCTAGAGGCAAAACGGGCACTGTACAATACAATCTTCATTCTAACGTTGTGCTACCAATGCCAGACCTGGACCCTAGAAGCAAGAACATTAAGAAAAAATAGCTACCACTGAGATGAAGTATATTAGACGAATGACAGGAAACAGTCTGAGAGACAAGATCAGAAATGAAGAACTGAGGGGAAAAAAAAAGCTAGGTATATATAAATAAACCACAGATTAAAATGGTTCGGCCACGTGATAAAGCAGAAATATCAAAACACAACACAACGAGCTTTCATAAACGTTCCGAGAACACCAGACCCAAGGGTCGAATACGAAGAAAATGGATTGACGAAATTAGAGAAACATTAGGAAACATAATAGCAGCAGAGGCGAAAAGAAGAGTAAAAGACCGCAAATTATATCTTCTAACCTCGATGCTGAAAGGGAAATGGGGAAAGAAAGGAGAAGAGAAAGAAGAAACAAACAATAACTTCAAACAGCATCCGTACAACAACTATTCGGCATGACGGGTTGCTACTAAATTTACGACAACTTAAGAGCACCCCACCCCCCGACTAGAAGAACCAATTGAGAGCTTGCCGACCTTTGACCCCCGCCCTACACCATTCCTTCTCCCCCCCACAACCCCACCAAGTATTAGAAGAACCATATCAACATCCGCCCTGTGGTTGCCATGGAGCAGAGATATCATACACCAGACAACTTACACAATTTGGTAGACAAGATTGACTGTAACGTGATTATTAAAAACAATTACAGAGGCAGAAGTTTGTCCATTTAAATAATTACCTTAGTCGGCAGTAATGGTAACTGATGACAATGGTGGTAGCACCTACGACAGCAATAATGGTAACTGATGACAATAGTGGTAGCACCTTAGACAGCAGTAATGGTAACTGATAACAATAGTGGTAGCACCTACGACAGCAGTAATGGTAACTGATAACAATGGTGGTAGCACCTACGACAGCAGTAATGGTAACTGATGACAATAGTGGTAGCACCTACGACAGCAGTAATGGTAACTGATGACAATGGTGGTAGCACCTACGACATCAGTAATGGTAACTGATGACAATAGTGGTAGCACCTACGACAGCAGTAATGGTAACTGATAACAATGGTGGTAGCACCTACGACAGCAGTAATGGTAACTGATGACAATAGTGGTAGCACCTACGACAGCAGTAATGGTAACTGATGACAATAGTGATAGCACCTACGACAGCAGTAATGGTAGCTGATGACAATGGTGATAGCACCTACGACAGCTGTAATGGTAACTGATGACAATAGTGATAGCACCTACGACAGCAGTAATGGTAACTGATGACAATAGTGGTAGCACCTACGACAGCAGTAATGGTAACTGATGACAATAGTGGTAGCACCTACGACAGCAGTAATGGTAACTGATGACAAAAGTGATATCACCTACGACAGCAGTAATGGTAACTGATGACAATGGTGATAGCACCTACGACAGCAGTAATGGTAACTGATGACAATGGTGGTAGCACCTACTACAGCAGTAATGGTAACTGATAATAATGGTGGCAGCACCTACGACAGCAATAATGGTAACTGATAATAATGGTGGCAGCACTTACGACAGCAGTAATGGTAACTGATAACAATGGTGGCAGCACCTACGACAGCAGTAATGGTAACTGATAATAATGGTGGTAACACCTACGCCGGCAGTAATGGTAACTGATAACAATGGTGGTAACACCTACGACAGCAGTAATGGTAACTGATAACAATGGTGGTAGCACCTACGACAGCAGTAATGGTAACTGATAACAATGTTGATAGCACCTACGACAGCAGTAATGGTAACTGATAACAATGGTGGCAGCACTTACGACAGCAGTAATGGTAACTGATAACAATGGTGGCAGCACCTACGACAGCAGTAATGGTAAGTGATAACAATGGTGGCAGCACCTACGACAGCAGTAATGGAAACTGATAACAATGGTGGTAACACCTACGCCGGCAGTAATGGTAACTGATAACAATGGTGGTAACACCTACGACAGCAGTAATGGTAACTGATAACAATGGTGGTAGCACCTACGACAGCAGTAATGGTAACTGATAACAATGGTGGTAGCACCTATGACAGCAATAATGGTAACTGATAACAATGGTGGTAACACCTACGCCGGCAGTAATTGTAACTGATAACAATGGTGGCAGCACCTACGACAAAAGTAATGGTAACTGATAACAATGGTGGTTGTGTTTCTGTGGGGGAGGGGGGCTTGGGGTAGAATGGTGTATGATATTGGAAGTGCTCAGGGCAAACGTGAAATATGAAGGGAAGGAGTGAAAGTGTATGAGTGAATGGGTGAATGTGTGTTTTGTTGAATGAGTGAGTGGGTTGTTGAGTGAGTGGAGGAGAGAGTGAGTGGGTTGTTGAGTGCGTGAGTGAGTGAGTGGGAAGAACCTTGTCAGAGCATGCAGAACCCCCCCCCCCGCACCCCCGACTGGAAGAATTTTGTCAGATCATGCCTACCCCCCCCCTCCCCCCACCCCCTCCCCCACCCCACGATAGAAGAACCTTGTCAGAGCATGCCGAGCCCCTCCCCCGCACCCCCCGACTGGAAGAATTTTGTCAGAGCAGGCCGAGCCCCTCCCCCGCACCCCCCGACTGGAAGAATTTTGTCAGAGCAGGCCGAGCCCCTCCCCGCACCCCCCCCCCCCCCTCCCCGACTGGAAGAATTTTGTCAGAGCATGGCGAGCCCCCACCTCCCGACCAGAAAAACCATGTGAGAGCTTACCGACCCTTGACCCCCGCATAACCCCACCCCCCCCCCCCTCCCCGACTGGAAGAATTTTGTCAGAGCACGCCGAGCCCACCCACCCCGCACCCCCCCCCCCACTAGAAGAACCATGTAATAGCATGCCGACCCCCACACCCCCTCACTAACCCCCCCGACAAGAAGATCCTTGCCAGAGCATGCCGTCCCACACCCCACCCCCGACTACAAGAAGCTTGTCAGAACATACCGACCCCCCCCCCCCCCACCTCTGACTAGAAGAACCATTTCAGAGCATGCTGACCCCCCCCCCCACCCACGACAAGAATAACCATGTCAAAATAAGCAGACACCCCCGACTAAAAGAACCAAATCAGAGCATACCCCCCCCCCCCCGGCTAGAAGAACCATGTCAGAGCATACCGCCCCGGACTAGAAGAACCATATCAGAGCATGCCGCCCCCCCCCCCCCAAACTAAATGAACCTTGTCAGAGCATGCCGCCCCGGACTAGAAGTGCAATGTCAGAGCATGTCGGCACCCAACATCCCGACCAGAAAAACCATGTGAGAGCTTACCGACGCTTGACTCCCGCATAACCCCCCCCCCCCCCCCCCCCCCGACTAGAAGAACCATGTCAGAGCATGCCGCCCTCCGGACATGAAAAACTATGTCAGAGCATGCCGAGCCCCCACCCCCCGACTAGAAGAACATTGTTAGAGCATGCCAAGCCCCCACCCCCCGACTAGAAGAACATTGTCAGAGCATGCCAAGCCCCCACCCCCCGACTAGAATAACCTTGTCAGAGCATACCGAGCCCCCCCCCCCCGACTAGAAGAACATTGTCAGAGCATGCCAAGCCCCCACCCCCCGACTAGAATAACCTTGTCAGAGCATACCGAGCCCCCACCCCCCGACTAGAAGAACATTGTCAGAGCATGCCAAGCCCCTGCCCCCCGACTAGAATAACCTTGTCAGAGCATACCGAGCCCCCACCCCCCGACTAGAAGAACATTGTCAGAGCATGCCAAGCCCCTGCCCCCCGACTAGAATAACCTTGTCAGAGCATGCCGAGACCCTCCCCCGACTAGAAGAACCTTGTCAGAGCATGCCGAGCCCCCACCCCCACCAACCCCCCGACAAGAAGAACCTTGTCAGAGCACGCCGTCCCACCCCCGACTACAAGAAGCTGATCAGAGCATGCCGACACCTCACTCCCGACTAAAAGAACCTTTCCAGAGCATGCCGACCCTCCGACCCACCAGTCCCCGACTTGAAGAATGATATCAGAGCATACCGACCCCGCCCCACCCCACCTCTGACTAGAAAAACCATGTAAGAGCATGCTGACACCCCCCCCCCCACCCACGACAAGAATAATCATGTCAGAGCATGCCGAACCCCCCCCCCCACCCGTCCCTGACTTCAAGTACCATGTAAGAGCATGCTGACATCCCCCCCACACCCCTCACAACTAGAAGAACCATGTCAGAGCATATCCCCCCCCCCCTCCGACTAGACGAACCTTGTCAGAGAATACCCCCCCCCCCCGACTGAAAGAACCATATCAGAGCATACCAGCATACCCCCCCCCCACTAGAAGAACAATATCAGAGCATACCCCCACCACTCTCGATTAGAAGAACTATGTCAGAGCATCCCCCTCCCCCCCCCCCCGGCTAGAAGAACCATGTCAGAGCATGCCGCCCCCAGACTAAATGAACCTTGTCAAAGCATGCCGCCCCGGACTAGAAGATCTTGGTCAGAACATTACGCCCTCCGGACTAGAAGAACCATGTCAGAGCTTGCCGCCCCCCAGACAAGATGAACATTGTCAGAGCATGCCGCCCCGGACTAGAAAAACCATGTCAGAGCTTGCCGCCCCCCAGACAAGATGAACATTGTCAGAGCATGCCGCCCCGGACTAGAAGAACCATGTCAGAGCTTGCCGCCCCCCAGACAAGATGAACATTGTCAGAGCATGCCGCCCCGGACTAGAAGAACCAAGTCAGAGCATGCCGCCCCGGACTAGAAGAACCTTGTCAGAGCATGCCGAGCCCATCCCCCCCACCCCCGACTACAAGAACCATGCCAGAGCATGCCGCCCTCAGGACAAGAAGAACCAAGTCAGAGCATGCCGCCCTCAGGACAAGAAGAACCAAGTCAGAGCATGCCGCCCCGGACTAGAAGAACCTTGTCAGAGCATGCCGAGCCCATCCCCCCCACCCCCGACTACAAGAACCATGCCAGAGCATGCCGCCCTCAGGACAAGAAGAACCAAGTCAGAGCATGCCGCCCCGGACTAGAAGAACCTTGTCAGAGCATGCCGAGCCCATCCCCCCCACCCCCGACTACAAGAACCATGCCAGAGCATGCCGCCCCGGACTAGAAGAACCAAGTCAGAGCATGCCGCCCCGGACTAGAAGAACCTTGTCAGAGCATGCCGAGCCCATCCCCCCCACCCCCGACTACAAGAACCATGCCAGAGCATGCCGCCCTCAGGACAAGAAGAACCAAGTCAGAGCATGCCGCCCTCAGGACAAGAAGAACCAAGTCAGAGCATGCCGCCCTCAGGACAAGAAGAACCAAGTCAGAGCATGCCGCCCTCAGGACAAGAAGAACCAAGTCAGAGCATGCCGCCCTCAGGACAAGAAGAACCAAGTCAGAGCATGCCGCCCTCAGGACAAGAAGAACCAAGCCAGAGCATGCCGCCCTCAGGACAAGAAGAACCAAGTCAGAGCATGCCGCCCTCCGGACAGGAAGAACCATGTCAGATTATACTGCCCTCCGGACAAAAAGAACCATATCAGAGCATACCAAGTATTAGAAGAACCATATCAACATCCGCCCTGTGGTTGCCATGGAGCAGAGATATCATACACCAGACAACTTACACAATTTGGTAGACAAGATTGACTGTAACGTGATTATTAAAAACAATTACAGAGGCAGAAGTTTGTCCATTTAAATAATTACCTTAGTCGGCAGTAATGGTAACTGATGACAATGGTGGTAGCACCTACGACAGCAGTAATGGTAACTGATGACAATAGTGGTAGCACCTACGACAGCAGTAATGGTAACTGATGACAATAGTGGTAGCACCTACGACAGCAGTAATGGTAACTGATGACAATGGTGATAGCACCTACGACAGCAGTAATGGTAACTGATGACAATAGTGGTAGCACCTACGACAGCAGTAATGGTAACTGATAGTGAGTGAGTGAGTGAGTGAGTGAGTGAGTGAGTGAGTGAGTGAGTGAGTGAGTGAGTGAGTGAGTGAGTGAGTGAGTAAGTGAGTGAGTGAGTGAGTGAGTGAGTGAGTGAGTGAGTGAGTGAAATAATTAAGAAGAGTAACAGCTAGATCAGAAACGAAGAACTGACAAAATCCAGGAATAATTCCCGACCATAGAAACGTAAACAAACAAAAGAATAAATATTTGAACATACAATATTAGACAGGGAGATTAAAACACAACAAAACACGCCTTTAATTAACAAATATTGTGAGAACACAAGACTCAAGGGCCGACAACGAAAAAAAAAGGGTTGAGAGAATATTAGGAACACTAGGAAACATAAGAACAGAAGCTAACAAAAGAGCAAATTATCTTTTACCTCAACCCTGAAAGCAAATGAGGAAGGAAAGAGGAAGATGATAGCTAGATTCAAATTTAAGAGAAAACAAAAAAACTAATACAATTGTAAAAGTGTGGATATTAATTCAAGTAAAATGTTATCAAGGCGAAAAGTAAAGAATTAGAAAAATGCATTGTAATTGTGAAGATGTGTACACTAACTTTTAGTTGAAACCAAAACTTTTTAAAAAGTTGATAATTTAGAAGTGACACAGCCTTCTGAGCTTTATCTTGTACGTCCCAAGATATGCGCATTAAGCATTCAGAAGACATCAACGGTCACCCGGCAAGAGATCAGTAGATTTTCTGTTGGACACTCGTTGTACTACATCTGGACCACCTTTCGTTGGAAATGCCAGCAAACCCGTATATTTCGAACTATACGGATTATCTAATAGTTCAGTTCCACCACTAATCCAGCCACATGCTGCCCCCCCCCCCCCCCACACGGAAAGTAAGCTCAGGAAAAGTACTCGGAATGAGCAACGAGAAAACTGAGATCAACTGAAGTGAGGTCCATGTATATCTGCACAGCTATCACCAGCCACAAAAGGCACACACAGTTCGGCTTCAACTGCTACTGGTCCAAAGCGGAAGTTCTGAGAATACTTGCCCCTAGATCAGGGGTGGCCAAATGGCGGCCCGCGGGCCGGATCCGGCCCGCCAGCCTAGTTTTCTTGGCCCGCGAAGCTCCACGGACTTACTTCATTTTTTACCCCTAATAGCGGATTTCTCCTAAATTTAATCCGTGTCGGAGTTAACTCTTCTATCGTTCAAGAATACACAATTTGAAAATTTCTGTCAATTTCTCGCAACAGCTAGATTGGCAACATAATTTCAAATAACACACACACACACACACACACACACACACACACACACACACTGCACAACTAATGGTGCCGACAATATTCAAAGTCTTTGCTTCGAGTTGGTACCGCAAAGTTGCTTTATTGTCAGTGCGGTGATAGCGTCAGATCTTTGGCTCAACATTTGTCGTCTGGACTTGTGGTGGCTCTTTCATTTCGCGGTAAGGGGTTAATGAGGTTGGGAGGGACAGGGGTGAGGGGACTTCGTAGCTCTAATTCTGTCTATGAAGTTACATTCAAAATGTTTCACTGTTCGCCTTCATTCCCTTTGATCCCATCGTCTTGTCTTGTCCATAAAATGACTGCAACGTGTTTATTTGGTCACAATCTTTTGATTTCATTGTCAAACACAAGTCTGTGTATAACTGTCAAATCTGGACTTATTTTCGATAGTGGACCAACATTCTGTGACTTTTAACTTTGATGTGAGATTTTGTATTAAATCATGTTAAAACGTAGAAAAGTTGATTGTGAAAATCGCATATTTAAACCTGAATGGGAATTAGATTATTTGTTCATCTTCAATAAGGATAGTAAACCTCAGTGCTTAATTTGCGTTCAAGTGTTAGCCGTTTTGAAGGAATATAATTTAAAACGGCACTATGCCACACATCATCAAAACATGTATGAGAAACATAGCATTGAAGCTAGGAAGCTTTTGGTTGAACAGCTGAAGACAAAGTTGAATCAACAGCAAAGTATGTATACAAAGGGCAATAAAATTAAAGAGTCATCGATCATTGCATCATATACAGTTACCTATGAGCTTGCAAAAATCTAAAAAACCCTTTACTGACGGAAATTTTGTGAAGAAATGTGCGATTCAAATGGCAAAGGCATTCGGTCAAGAAAAAATAGCCAAAGAATTTGAATCTGTGCCTCTTTCAAAACAAACTGTAGCCAGAAGAACAGAAGACATCAGTCTGCAACTGTCTCAAAGTTTAAAATCTTGTATTGAAAACTGCTCATATTTTTCGCTCGCGATTGATGAAAGTACTGACATCACTGACACTTGCCAGCTTCTTATTTTTGTTAAAGTTATCCAGGAGGATTTTACTGTTATTGAAGAATTGTTGAAAGTTTGCTCTTTGCATGACACTTGTAGAGGGACAGACATATTTTCTGCAGTTCATAGTGCCGTAGATGAAGTAGGTGGTTTTGGAAAGTTGTCTGCAGTGTGTACTGATGGTTGCAAAGCTTTTATTGGTTCAAATACTGGTTTTGTTGGACTTCTAAAGCAAAACAAAATTAACGTACCTACATTGCATTGCATAATTCATCAAGAGGCCCTTTGTGCAAAGTCCATAAATCTAAAAGACACCATGGCTACTGTTGTGAAAATAACAAATTTGATAAGAGGAGGACACCAGTCTTTAAATCACAGGAAGTTTTTATCATTTTTAGAGGAAGTAGATTCTAGCTACGGTGATCTCCTGCTTTATACAGAAGTAAGATGGCTTAGTCGAGGGAAATGTTTAATAATATTTTTTGAACTGAAGAATGACATTTATGACTTCCTGCGAGAGAACTTACCATGCTCCATTGATCTTCAACATGCACTCAAAGACATTAATTTCCTTCATAATCTGGCATATCTCACAGACATCACACAACATTTGAACATATTGAATTTGCAGCTACAAGGGGAAAAGCAAACCATTTTTCAATTGATGGGATATGTTGATGGTTTTAAAAAGAAGCTGAATCTATTTAGACTTTCTTTGCAAAAAAATGATCTGTTCCATTTTTCAAGTTGTAAGCAGTTGTTGTCAGAGATAGAAAGTGCAAACTTCAGTAAGTACGCAGCTGACATTGAACATTTGATTTGTGAATTTGATCGACGATTTCAAGATTTTGAAATGTTTCGTCCGCAAACGGAACTTTTTAATAACCCAATTAAGTGCACAGTGGAGTGCCAGCCATCAGATCTTCAACTAGAGTTGTGTGACCTTCAGTGTGACCCCTTCCTCAGTACTGTAAAGGCATTAGGAGCTGACTTCTGGAAATTGCTACCAAATGAACGTTACCCGTGTCTGAGAAAATGGGCACTAAAGATGTGCTCTATATTCGGCAGCACATATCTCTGCGAGACAACATTCTCTTCCATGAAGTTAATTAAATCTAAGACCAGGAACAGAATGACCGATTCGACATTGTCCCATACTCTCCGAATCGCCACGTCAAAAATGGAAGTGGACTTCAAATCTCTGGTGGAAAGCTGTGACAAGTCACAATCGTCGCACTGAGACATTAAAGGTAATTTTAAAATGAATAATTAATGGATTTGTTACAAATCAAATATGTAGTCAAAGTGCAAGCATTATTTATATATTACTATATCGCATAGGTCCCTACTGTCATTTTTGACGATATTCTTAAGTGTGGCCCGCGGGTCTTGGCCTTGGCTTTAATCCGGCCCTCGGGCAACCTCAAGTTGGCCACCACTTCCCTAGATACTGATGACGCGGGCGTCCAAGAGATGAACGCTCGTTCGTAAATAATGCAGATCTATAGAAGAATGGTAGAGAAATTTGAGAAAAAAGATGTTCTGAATTAGCAGAAAATGAGAAAAATTAGTTTGTGTAGACCGTCTATTGATAGATGGACCGATGAGGCTATAAATGGAGACGTCAGGACAAGGTTCACTGTCAGTGAGAGCAGAATTGTCACTGAGAATTGTAGCTCTACCTCAAGTATTAGACTGGAGAATGAGGTGGTGAATGCAACTCTGAGATGGTTTTCTAAAACAAATATAAAACTTGCTGTAGCGGTGTCACTAACTATCTATCTATCTATCTATCTATCTATCTATCTATCTATCTATCTATCTATCTATCTATCTATCTATCTATCTATCTATCTATCTATCTATCTATCTATCTATCTATCTATCTATCTATCTATCTATCTATCTATCTATCTATCTATCTATCTATCTATCTATCTATCTATCTATCTATCTATCTATCTATCTATCTATCTATCTATCTATCTTTCTATCTATCTATCTATCTATCTATCTATCTATCTATCTATCTATCTATCTGTCTATCTGTCTGTCTGTCTGTCTGTCTGTCTGTCTGTCTGTCTGTCTGTCTGTCTGTCTGTCTGTCTGTCTGTCTGTCTGTCTGTCTGTCTGTCTGTCTGTCTGTCTGTCTGTCTGTCTGTCTGTCTGTCTGTCTATCTGTCTATCTGTCTATCTATCTATCTATCTATCTATCTATCTATCTATCTATCTATCTATCTATCTATCTATCTATCTATCTATCTATCTATCTATCTATCTATCTATCTATCTATCTATCTATCTATCTATCTATTTATCTATCTATCTATCTATCTATCTTAAGCATAAACAGTAAGTGAGGTATCCTTAACTTTGTTAACTTTGCCGAGTGGAGAGCGTCGGGCTGCTTTTTGAACGAAGATCACTACACATACTATTATAGAAACATTATAGACAAATACTCTTCCTCCTCTTTCCTTCCTCATTTGCCTTTTAAAGTCGAGGAAGATATAGACTGCGTTTTTTTTTCTCACTTTTGTTGACTTCTGTTTTGTTTCGAATATACCACCAATCCATCCTGGCCATCAAAGGAATCTTGTGTTCTCCCAACGTTTATTAAAGGCTCGCTGTGTTGTGTTTTGTCTTGTCATGTGGCTAGACCATTGTATATGTTGTTTCTTTATGCGTTATATGCGTGGGGTTGTTCTAGATAATTGTAAATAATAAAAGTGTTAAATGCTACATATCAAGGACAAGCAACACAACGATGTTATATGGTTGGGATTGTTCTAGATAATTGTAAATAATTGTAAATAATAAAAGTGTTAAATGCTACATTTCAAGGACAAACAACACAACGATGTTATATGCGTGGGGTTGTTCTAGATAATTGTAAATAATAAAAGTGTTAAATGCTACATATCAAGGACAAACAACACAACGATGTTATATGGTTGGGGTTGTTCTAGATAATTGTAAATAATAAAAGTGTTAAATGCTACATATCAAGGACAAGCAACACAACGATGTTATATGGTTGGGGTTGTTCTAGATAATTGTAAATAATAAAAGTGTTAGATGCTACATTTCAAGGACAAGCAACACAACGATATTATATTGATTTCTCTTAGTTTGAACAATGTAAAACTTTTGTTGAAACAAAATATTCTCAACTACGATGTTAAACATCGCCCCTCTATTTCAATGCCCTAATTCACTGCCCTAATTCACTGCCCTATTTCACTGCCACATTTCAATGGCCTATTTCAATGTCATTTTTCAATGACTTATCTCAATGCCCATTTCCATTGCGTTATTTCACTTCCCTATTTCAGTGCCCATTTCCAATGCGTTATTTCACATCCCTATTTCACTTCCCTATTTCAATGCCCTTTCCATTGCGTTATTTCAATGATCTATTTCAATGCCATATTTCAATATCATTTCCACTGCGTTATTTCACTTCCCTATTTCAATGCCCTATTTCAGTGCCCTATTTCAATGCCATTTCCATTGCGTTATTTCACTTCCCTATTTCAGTGCCATTCCCACAGCGTTATTTCACTTCCCTATTTCACTTCCCTATTTCAATGTCATTTCCATTGTGTTATTTCACTTCCCTATTTCAATGCCCTATTTCTATGCCATTTCCATTGCGTTATTTCACTTCCATATTTCAATGCCATTCCCATTGCGTTATTTTACTTCCCTATTTCAATGCTATTTCCACTGTGTTATTTCACTTCATTATTTCAATGCTATTTCCACTGTGTTATTTCACTTCCCTATTTCAATGCTATTTACACTGAGTTATTTCACATCATTATTTCAATGCTATTTCCACTGTGTTATTTCACTTCCCTATTTCAATGCTATTTCCACTGTGTTATTTCACTTCCCTATTTCAATGCCCTATTTCAGTGCCCTATTTCAATGCCATTTCCATTGCGTTATTTCACTTCCCTATTTCAGTGCCATTCCCACAGCGCTATTTCACTTCCCTATTTCACTTCCCTTTTTCAATGTCATTTCCATTGTGTTATTTCACTTCCCTATTTCAATGCCCTATTTCTATGCCATTTCCATTGCGTTATTTCACTTCCATATTTCAATGCCATTCCCATTGCGTTATTTTACTTCCCTATTTCAATGCTATTTCCACTGTGTTATTTCACTTCATTATTTCAATGCTATTTCCACTGTGCTATTTCACTTCCCTATTTCAATGCTATTTCCACTGTGTTATTTCACTTCATTATTTCAATGCTATTTCCACTGTGTTATTTCACTTCCCTATTTCAATGCTATTTCCACTGTGTTACTTCACTTCCCTATTTCAATGCCCATTTCCAGTGCGTTACTTCACTTCCCTATTTCAGTGCCCATTTCCATTGCATTACTTCACTTCCCTATTTCAATGCCCATTTTCATTGCGTTACTTCACTTCCCTATTTCAATGCCCATTTCCATTGCGTTACTTCACTTCCCTATTTCAATGCCCATTTTCATTGCATTACTTCGCTTCCCTATTTCAATGCCCATTTTCATTGCGTTACTTCACTTCCCTATTTCAATGCCCATTTCCATTGCGTTATTTTACTTCGCTATTTCATTGTCATTTTCATTGCGTTATTTCACTTCCCTATTTCAATGCCCATTTTCATTGCGTTACTTCGCTTCCCTATTTCAATGGCCATTTCCAGTGCGTTATTTCACTTCCATATTTCAATGCCCATTTCCATTGCGTTATTTCACTTCCCTATTTCAATGCCCTATTTCAATACCCTATTTCAATGTCATTTCCATTGCGTTATTTCACTTCCCTATTTCAATGCCCTATTTCAATGCCTATTTCCATTGCGTTATTTCACTTCCCTTTTTCAATGCCCTATTTTAGTGTCCTATTCCACATTTGGTTCAATACTCAAACATGTCCTCATGTTTTCTTTCCGTTGTCTTTTCTTTTCTCACACATCTCATTTCTGGAGTGATCAGTTTATGCTTGTGATTTGTTGTAAGTGTCCATGTTTCACACTGACAGCTCAGTATGTATAAACTCTGTGAGATGAATTTCTTGGTGTTTAATATTACTGCTTTATATCGTCAAAAATGTGATAATTGTCCAAATACTTCTTCTTCAACCTTTCAGCTCCCTGTGGAGCATATGTTTTCAACAAACACTTTCCAAGCCGTTCTGTTTCTTGCCATTCTTTAAGGTCATTCCGTGTTTTCATTGTTTTTCTTCATCTCTGCTTCCATCTGTCTTCTCCAAGAATTCATTGGTCTTTCTCTTTTTCTTTTTCTCTGGGGATTAAAAAAAGGGCCTGTTGTGTAATACTCTCAATTGGTTTCAGCAGTTTATGTCCTATCCAGCGCCATCGTCTTCGCTGAATCTCTTTATCCACTGGTATTTGACTGGTACATTTCCATAATTCTATGTTAGTGGTTTTGTCCTGCCATTTCCATCCTTTTATTCTGTGTAAGCATCCATTAATGAAGGTCGGTATCTTCATGATTGTCAATATTTGTTGTTCTCCATGTTTCACGGCCATATAATAAGAATGACTTAACATTGCGTCGAAATACTTGGTTAACCTTATTACATCTCTCTCTCTCTCTCTCTCTCTCTCTCTCTCTCTCTCTCTCTCTCTCTGTCTGCGATCAAGACTCAATCAGAGTAGGATTCCAGACTCTCTCATGAAGTCAGCTGTCTGTTTAAGTGATTCGATTGTCCCATATTACATCTGATTATTACATCTGATCTCTACATCCCATTAAGCATTATTTTTATATAGCATCATATAAAGATATCTCCAACATGAAACCAAAGGTGGTTAATAAGATTACTTTTAATTAAACTTGCGATAATTAAGGACATTTTTTAAAAGTTTGCTAATATAATTAACCGTGAGAACATCGAAAATATTTTAAAAACCTAAACATTGTTTATAATTTCTTTTAGCGACATTATTTTTATTTTCATTATTATTATTATTATTATTATTATTATTATTATACGAAAGATCGCGATAGATCATGATATCCTCAATATACAAATTTTACGGAACCGGAGTTTATTACTCAGTGCTTTGAATGTTCCAACTACGTGGGCAACACTCCAAACAAACAATGCGCCGCAAACGGAGATTGCTCATTAGCACATCATTCAATTAATATTAATTTTAATGATGATAGTAATAATGATAATAATTATGATAATAATAATTATTTGAGTAATTAATTGAGCTTTTTAACAGGAGGCAGTCTGATCATCAGAAGCAGGCACCAACAAGAAAGTGTTTCGGCTCTTTAGATTCTTGACACCGTGGACGAAAAATTGAGCGAGGGGGTGGGGGTGGGGCGGAGGCATCTAGATCTTTACTCCACGTCTGCTGGAAATAATAAGTGGAAGCAAAATAATAAGTGGAAGCAAAATAATAAGTGGAAGCAAAATAATAAGTGGAAGCAAAATAATAAGTGGAAGCAAAATAATAAGTGGAAGCAAAATAATAAGTGGAAGCAAAATAATAAGGGGAAGCAAAATAATAAGTGGAAGCAAAATAATAAGTGGAAGCAAAATAATAAGTGGAAGCAAAATAATAAGTGGAAGCAAAATTATAATAAGAAGAAGATGACGAAGTAGATGATAAAGAGAAATATGGCTAGCAGGTGAAGATTTCTTTCTTACTTTCAGCGATGAAATTAAAAACTCGGAACCGGACATATAATGGCAACTACACTGGGCATGATGCCCTCATCCTATAACCGTGGAAGCTTCTCGCCACATCCGATAAATTTGATGCATGCCGCAATGAGCATTTGTTGTTTTTTTTATTCTTTAAAATACAACTTTAGAACGGTTTACCGTATTAATACTGTCGTTCACCAAATAATATGACGGCGAATACACAACTTCTCCCTCCCCTCCACCTCCCCTCCACCTCCCCTCCACCTCCCCCCCCCCCAAAAAAAAAAGAAGAAGAAGAAAAGCGGAATGCGATTTTTTTTTTTTCTGAACTAAAGTAACAAAGTATGGCAAAAATGTAATTTTAATGCCATGAAAAATATACTATATATAACAACAAAACAAATAACAGCAGGGCCGAAACTAAGAACAGCAAAATGTTCCATCATCTCAATACTCCTGTATGGTGTTTAACATGGACATTAGACAAGAAAACAGAACAGAAAATTGAAGCCGTTGAAATGTGGATTTATAGAAGAATAGGTAGAATTGGATGGAAAGAAAAGATAACAAACAATGAAGTTTTCTGCCTCTTCTTCTTCTTCTTCTACCTTTTTAGCTCCCAGTGGAGCATAGGTCTTCAGCAAAAATTGTCCAAGTCATTCTGTTTTTTGCCATTTGTTTAAGGCCATTCCATGTCTTCCCTATCTTCTTCATCTCTGCTGCTATCTGATGAAGTTTTAAAACAACTAAAAATAAAAAGAGATCTACTAAATTTTTGGGGCACGTTAAAAGACACAACAGCCTACTAAAAATAATGTTGGAAAGGAAAATACAAGGTAAAAGAGGCAGAGGTAGACTAAGACTAACATGGACGAGTAATATCAAAAGATGGACAAGTCAATCTATGACAACCTGCACCATCAAAGCAAGAAACAGAGTGGAATGGCGATCCATGGTAGCCAATTTCGTTGCGGAGACGGCACTCGATGATGATGAAAGTAACAATTCTGACCCAAGTATCTTGAGGGGACTTACACTATTGTGCATACGATCTTTATTCTTTAGCTCAACAGTAAGACCCCAGGTCACCCACCCCAGAAATACGATAAAAGCCATAATGATAGATTACGAACGAGATGAATGTATGATGGACCGCGTGTGTTATTAAATGTATGTCTTATAGTTGCCAAATTACATATCGTACTTATATGAAAAGTGTTCCTTGTTGCAGTTTCCTCATATTTCATGTCCGGCTTGCTGCGGGATCTACTGAGTTAAGTGTTCTGTGCACACCGTGAGCTGTGCGTTTCATCCGTTTTGCTCGTGTCTCGATATTCCAATTGCTTACGCTGAATGATGATATCGTATGACGGGTAACAGATGGCTGTGTTCACTTTCTTTGCGGTTTCGCCTTATGTCTTTTGGCGTACACTGGCACTGCTATGATGGGGACTGCAGCTACCTTTCTTTGTATGGGAGATGAGATATTAATTCGGATGATTCAACTGGCACGAGCGGTTGAGCAATTATAGATTTTAATTCGCTTGCAGTGATACCTACTGATGTTTTCCATAATCATAACCATTACCATATGGTATTTACATGCCCGATGGTGCATAGTTGCGTGGTGTTACAGTCTTTCTTCACTTTGTAGCATTTACAAAACGTGGCTCATTCACTGTATCATTGTCTGAATCTAGTGTATCGAATTTACTTTCGATTCTTTGTATTATTTGTCATAACAGTTTATTTCTGATCTATGTCCGCCTATATATTAAAGTAAAAGTAAAGCTTCCTCCACGCCTTGCTAGGCGTATGGGGAATATGGTGTTAGTGACCATATTTTTCTATAACCACGGCGCATTTTTGGGTGATGTGGTCGGTATCACGCCAGGCCGCCTTTACTTTCCAGAAAAATCTCTGGTACCCATTTTTAGAGACTGTGTGAACCCCGAAGCCTTGTCAGTCCGAAACAAAAATCCACCACTGCTGGGGATCAAACCCGGATCCTTCTGGTCAGGAAGCGAGTGCACTAACAACTCAGTCAACGAGGCTGCCTATATATAGGTTAATTCATTTTATCATAGTGTACAGATTCAGGAACAGCGTCAAGAAAGCCAAAACCTACCCAGGAGCAGATATTAATTCAGACCACAATCCTGTAATGAAAATCAAATTAAAGAGAAACAAACAAAAAACTAATTCAGCAACATCAATAGATATAACAGCGTTAAACCAGAAAGATGTAAAAGAAACTTATACTGTACAACTAAAGAACACATATCAGAAGCTACTAGAAGAGGGGATTGAGCAGTACAGAAGAGAAAATCCTGAGGAAAAAAGTCACAACAAAATGGAAATGTATAAAAAAAACAGCATGCAAGAGTCCTGTAACACCTTGCCCAAAAAGGAAAGTAACAAAAAACAAAAATGGATAACTGACAAAATCTTAGAAAAAGTGGAAGAAAGAAGACAAGCGAAAAACACTGCCAGATACAAGGATTTAGACAATGAAATACGGAGAATGTGCAAGAAGGCAAAAGAAGACTGGTTCAACCAAAAACGTCTAGCAGTCGAAACTATGGAAAATAAACAAAACTTAAGAGAGATGCACACAGAAATAAAGAGAATGACTAATAAAGACAAAAAACTGCAGGAAACGGATGTATTGCAAACAAAGAGGAAAGAATGCTAACAGACAACAAAGATATAATAGATAGATGGCAAGAAGATATAACAGAATTATTTAATGACGAAAGGGACAAAAAGCCAGACATAAAATGTACATACACCTATAAAATCCTGAAATCCGAAGTAGAAAAAGCTATAAAAACAATGAAACAGGGAAAGGCAGCAGGACCTGCCAATATACAGATAGAGATGATACAGGCTCTAGAAGAGTTTGGCATCGAAGTGATCACGGACATATGCAATGACATATACCATACAGGATACATACCAAACGACCTAAAAACATCAACTTTCATTGCATTGCCTAAAAAGAATGGTGAAGTTGAATGCAGTAATTTTAGAACAATAAGCTTAATGAGCCAGGTAACCAACATTTTACTAAAAGTTATACAGGGAAGGATTCAGAATAAAATCAATACTGAATTAGATGAGCAACAATTTGGATTCAGGAAAAACAGTGGGACAAAAGAAGCCACATTCAACATGAGAACATTGATTGAAAAGTACACAGAAGTAAACAAACCAATATATGCCTACTTTATAGACTACACCAAAGCTTTCGATAGAGTACACCATAACCAACTCATAGACTGCCTAAAGGATATAAATCTAGACGACACAGACATACGACTAATATGTAATTTGTACTGGGACAAACAGCAATAATAAAATATAACAAGGAGAACTCTACACCCATGGACATAAAAAGAGGAGTAAGTCAAGGATGCATCCTATCACCAAGCTTGTTCAATCTATACACTGAGCAAATCTTTAAAAACATCTCAGAGATGCAAGGCCTACAAATTAATGGAAAGATAATCAATAACCTAAAATATGTTGATGATACTGTTCTACTAGCAGAAAATCCTAAAGACCTACAACAATTGCTTAAGGTGATAAACATAACAAGCAAAAAATATGGACTAGATATGAATATCAAAAAGACTAAAACTATGACCATAAACAAAGAAAATTCTCAAGACCTACAATTAAATATCACAGTTGAAGGAATACATCTGGAGACAGTCCAGAGCTACAACTACCTGGGACATACTATAACCAGTGATGGAAATTGTAAAATTGAAATAAACAAAAGAATAGGTATGACAAAAAGTAATTGTAGTGCCATGAAAAATATACTAACAACAAAACAAATATAAAGAAGCTGCAACTAAGAATAGAAAAATGTTAACCTTCTCAAAATTCCTGTATGGTGCAGAAACATGGACATTAGACAAGAAAACCGAACACAAAATTGAAGCCTTTGAAATGTGGATTTATAGAAGAATAGGTAGAATTGGATGGAAACAAAAGATAACAAACGATGAAGTTTTAAAACAACTGAAAATAAAAAGAAAACTACTAAATACAATTAAGACAAGACAAATGAATTTTTGGGGCATGTTAAAAGACACAACAGCCTACTAAAAGTAATATTGGAAGGAAAAATACTAGGTAGAAGAGGCAGAGGCAGACCAAGACTAAAATGGACGAGTAACATCAAAAGATGGACAAGTCAATCTATGACAGCCTGCACCATCAAAGCAAGAAACAGAGTGGAATGGCGATCCATGGAAGCTAAACTTCGTTGCGGAGAAGGCTCCCGATGATGATGACAGAATAAAAAAAGAGTTCTTCAGTGATATATACAGCTTCAGTGCTATATACAGCTTCAGTGATATATGTAGCTTCAGTGCTATATACAGCTTCAGTGCTATGTGCAGCTTCAGTGATATACGTAGCTTCAGTGATATGTACAGCTTCAGTGATATATGCAGCTTCAGTGATATATGGAGCTTTAGTGATATGTGCATCTTCTGTGCTATGTGCAGTTACAGTGCTATATGCCGCTACAGTGCTATATACAGCTTCAGTGATATATGGAGCTTTAGTGCTATATCTAGCTTCAGTGCTATATGCAGTTACAGTGCTATATGCAGCTACAGTGATATATGCAGCTTCGGCGCTATGTGCAGCTACAGTGCTATATGCAGCTTCGTGATATATACAGCTACAGTGATATATGCAGCTTTGGTGCTATGTGCAGCTACAGTGATATATACAGCTTCAGTGCTATGTGCAGCTTTAGCGCTATGTGCAGCTTTAGTGCCATGTACTGGACGTTTTGATAATCCTGGACAACAATAAACAACAGGCAAGAATCATCATCATCGAGTGCCGTCTCCGCAACGAAGGTTGGCTATCATCGTTGCGGAAGCAGCACTCGATGATGATGATTTTCCAATACCAGAAATAAAAATTTATAACATTATTTGGCTATGTATGATGGGAACAGTTAGAATATGTTATAACAACAGGAAAATTTGAGAGATGAAAAGATACATGGAAACAGAGTGTAATGATACAGAACAGTTTATTAACTCTTCCCGTACGATTCGACGCACAATGCGCCATGCCGATTTCGGTCATGTACGTTGAGCCGCACAGTGCGTCACTCTCAATCTTATTAGTGTCGACTGCCATCAAACCATATTCTTTTTATATGTCTTGTATATTTAGGTATTGTTGAAATATAATTCATTATTTAATTATATAAAAATTCACATATAATGTGTAAAGGGTTAGTTAAATATAAACATGTAGATTCATATTTATATTATATTATTTATATAATAAACAAAAGAATAGGAATGGCAAAAAGTGATTTTAATGTAAAGAAGAACATACTAACATCAAAGCAAATAACACTAGGGCTAAAACTAAGAATAGCAAAATGTTATGTCTTCTCAACATTCCCATATAATGCAGAAACATGGACATTAGACAAGAAAACAGAACAGAGAATTGAAGCCTTTGAAATGTGGATATATAGTAGAACTGGTAGAATTGTATGGAAGGAAAAGAAAACAAACGATGAAGTCTTAAAACACCTAAAAATTAATAGAGAACTACTAAACACAATTCAAAAAAGACAAATGCGATTTTTGGGCCATGTTAAAAGACACAACAGCCTACTAAAAGTAATTTTGGAGGGAAAATACAAGGTAACAGAAGCAGAGGCAGACCAAGACTAGCATGGACGAGTAACATCAAAAGATGGACAAATCAACCTATGACAACTTGCACGATCAAAGCAAGAGACAGAGCAGAAAGGCGCTCCATGGTAGCCAACCTTTGATGCGGAGATGGCACTAGATGATGAGATTAATATTTAAAACGTGAACAATGTTGTCTCTAAATTGTCTACCGCTAATTTATAAAAACCTACCGTACTGAAAGAGTTAAGGGATTGATTTGGTAAGAGGTCAATAACAGAATTTATAAACAGATGTGGAGAGAGAAAGTTACGGAGAGACATGATCACCCAAGCTAGCATGCAGAATGAATGTGATGATGAGCAAAGCATACAACTATGTCTCGTTTCTGGTCTAATCTACCAGCTCGTCTCTTGTTACCACCACGCCTTGAGAGGTTTAACATAATTATTTTATATGAATCGTCACTTCATGTTCCAGAACCGCTTAAGCAGAACATGTGAATGAATGCAAGTTATCAGTACAATTTATGTGTTTATTTGTATCAGTCCAAATTGGACTTAGCAGATGGGGGGGGGGTGGTTTGTTCTGTAATTGTTCCGATATTTACTCTAGTATATATATATATATATATATATATATATATATATATATATATATATATATATAAATATATATATATATATATATATACAAATGCGATTTTTGGGCCATGTTAAAAGACACAGCCTACTAAAAGTAATACTGGAGGGGAAAATACAATGTAAAAGAGGCAGAGGCAGACCAAGACTAACATGGACGAGTAACATCAAAAGATGGACAAACGAGCATATGACAACCTGCACCATCAAAGCAAGAGACAGAGCAGAAAGGCGCTCCATGGTAGCCAACCTTCGATGCGGAGATGGCACTCGATGATGATGATATATATATATATATATCGCACATCTTAAATGGTATTATTAATTATGGGTAAAGAGCATCAATTACCATTAATAATGGATTTTCATTCGTTTGCAGTGATATTGAGGCCTTCAAATAATTATAACTATCTTATAGTAAACTAAAGTACCCCCGTCACGCCAAGTGGCGTATAGGGAATATGGTGTTAGTGACCATAAATTTTACAGACCTTCGGCACATGATTTTTGTGGTAATGTAGTATAACTATCTTATATGTGTGTATTATTATACGACATAGAAGTGATATGCTTCTATATGTACCAGGTTCTATTTGTTGTTTAACATCCGACGTAAAACTGGTACTATGAAATATTTATTTGTCAGTCTGTGGGAGCTATTCTTTCTGCGCACGCTGTAAACATTCAATGCAACCATTTTAACACCTGCACATTGGCAGAATCTGGTTTGTGTGCTTTGTTACTCCATCCATACTTGCTGGTTTATGACACCGGCTGCTCTTTACGATTTCTTTCATCTCTTGAAATAAGACTCCTGGCTCTTCCAGCTTCCTTTATGTGTGTTTGTGAGTGTTGACATTTTCCTTTTGCGCAAACTGGATTTTAAAGCTTCTGTGTGTGTTTTTTTTTTAATCTGATTTTTTTTTTTTTCGTTTAATTTTGACGCTCCGTGTCTGCAGTTTACAACTATTTTGGTATTGAAGCTTTTATTTCTGGCTTTAATATCCCAAGCTCTCATTTAAAAAGAAAGTCCTATAGACACAACAAATGATAACAATTTAGATGTTGCAGTCTTGCCCACCAAACAAGACCAACAAAGAACCAAAGTTTTGACCGAAAGGGACGAAAACAAACAAAATATGTCCAGGTTAAAGACCTGGCTTTGTTTTAGGTCCACATGACATTCGGGTGCACAGGGATAAACACAAAAGGTCAATACTGAATTAGATCCAGAAAATAATATTCAGTTAGGTTTTTCAGTTGTACGGACGAGACAAGATGAAACAAGCAGCCAAAGTTTCGGCCGGAATGTCTTCAATCGAGTCGAAAACAAATAAAATATGTGCAGGTTGAAGACCTGGCTTTGTTTTAGGTCCACATGACATTCGGGTGCACAGGGATAAACACAAAAGGTCAATGCTGAATTAGATCCAGAAAATAATATTCAGTTAGGTTTTTCAGTTGTACGGACGAGACGAGATGAAACAAGCAACCAACGTTTCGGCCGGAATGTCTTCAATCGAGTCGAAAACAAATAAAATATGTGCAGGTTGAAGACTTTTCATTTGCATTCTGTTTGTTTTCGTTCTATTGAAGACCATTCTGTCGAAAGTTGCTTGAATATACTTTACCCATTACCCAAAGACCGAGGGAGGGTAAAGCCTTGAAGAAACCACGGTTCCGATTTTAAAACCAAAAAATCCCGCCGCTTATATAGTGCGAATCAAACAATCACCTTCCTGTCGTGTAACCGACGTCTTACCTCTAAACCACCCAGTCCCTGAAATGTTCTAATCACGTGAATAATTCCCCCATCCCATTTAACTCACAGCCATCTACTCGCTGGAAGTTTTTGGGTCTTGCCTCAGTTAGGTCTCGCTTTAATTTATATATATATATATATATATATATATATATATATATATATATATATATATATATATATATATATATATTGGCTTACTAAATTTTTTTCTCCATATCATCATTTTTATCTTCCGATATATAGTACATCTTTCATTCGTTTTATTATTTCATCTCTTATCCCACTATTTATTTCTTTTTGATTTACCTGTCCCACTCATCCTAGATGCAGTGCAGTTTAATTTTATTTCGTTGTCCATTTGTTTTTCTCGTTTTCTGGAGAAGGCCGCATGCAGGCCGTAACGTCAGTATTTTGTTGTGTTCCTTTTTCTTTGTAAAGCTGTCACAATACCATGTAGGAGCGTCCGTTACACCTCTTAATTTGCTTGCTCCTGTTACTAGCTTTACCGCAGCAGTGCAATTATTTACCCTCCCCCCTTTTCCCCGAAATGTTTTTTTTTTACTTAGTCGTGTCTTGTTCATTAAACGAAAACATCCTAGTTATTTTTTTTTTATCTAGCAAAGCTTTGCCGTTTCCCTTTATAGTTTTTATTTTGTACATTCCGGATGTCATGCGTGGACATCATCATCATTATTGAGTGCCGTCTCCGCATCGAAGGTTGACTACTATGTAGCGCCATTCTGCTCTGTCTCTTGCTTTGATGGTGCAGATTGTCATATGCTGACTTGTCTATCTTCTGTTAGTAATCGCCCATGTTATTCTTGGTCTGCCTCTTTTACCTTGCAATTTCCCTTCCAAGATTACTTTTAGTAGGCTGTTGTCTTTTAACATGCCCCAAAAACCTCAGTAGTCTAGTTTTAATTGTGTTTAGTTCTCTTTTCATTTTTAGTTGTTTTAAAACATTATCGTTAGTTTTCTTTTCTTTCCATCCAATTCTTACTATTCTTCTACAAATCCACATTTCAAAGCCTTCAATTGTCTGTTCTGTTTTCTTGTCTAATGTCCGTGTTTCTGCACCATACAGGAATGTTGAAAAGATATAACATTTTGCTATTCTTAGTTTTAGCCCTGGTATTATTTGCTTTGAAGTTAGTAAATCTTTTTAGTCAGTAAAAATTACTTTTTACCATTCCTATTCTTTTGTGTGTTTCAGTTGTACAATTTCCATCACTGGTTACAGTTATCTCCAAGGTAGTTGTAGCTCTGAACTGTCTCCACGCCTAGACGTTTTCCTATAATATTATAAGTTATGCTTAGCACTTACTTCATGAGTTTTATATTACTTTCTTCACAACCAGTGTCCTATTCTATATATTTTGTAGTCACCCAGCGCTTTTCACGTCTCCATTAGCTTCGATATTTATACACATATTATTTAGTCTCACTTATGTTTTTAATTTCACGACCACCTTCTTATTCTCTATCTTATATAACTCCTTTGTGTTTTTTATTTCGTGACCTTCTTCCTATTCTATTTGTTGTCTTCCCTTTTTTGTAAAGCTGTCACTATACCTCGTAGGAGTGTAGGCTACACCTCTTAATTTACTTGCTCCTGCTACCAGCTTTACCGCAGCAGTGTTATTATTCCCCCTCTCTCCCGTGACTTTCTTCCTATTCTATTTATTATTTTGTCTTCTTGCGCTGTTGACTTCGTCCAGGTCTCGTATGGTTATATTATTGTTGCTATTATTAACTTCACTTTTGATAGTCGAAAACTCAATTCTTATCGCTACATTTATTTTTCATACATTTGTATTTTGTGGCCTTCATCATTCTTCTTTTTCTTCTTCTATCCTTCCTCCATTACCGTTGGCGTCGAGGGGAGATACAATCTGCGATTCTTTGCTCTTCTGTTGGCCTCTTCTGGTGTTATCCCTCCTAGTGACTCTAGTAATCCCTTTATCCATCTCTTTCTTGGTCTTCCTCTTAATCTGGCGTTTTCGTAGCGTTTGTTTAAGGCTCTTTGAGTCATTGTTAGTTCTTTTTGTCTTGTTATGCGGCCGAACCAATTTATCTGTTGTTTCTTTATGTATTCGATGGATGGTTCAATTTCGAGTTTCTTCCTCAGGTCAGCCTTCATCATTGCTGTTTTAGATATGTTCTTAAGTTCTTTCTACGGACAACTGGCATATGGTAAAAGAACTAGGGGCGCCCAAAACTTCGATGTGTAGATGTGTGTAAACGCGACATAAAGACACTGAATATAAACCCTACAGCCTGGGAAGACAAAGCTGCAGACCGCAATCTCTGGAAACGCACTCTAAAGGTTCACCTCAAGAAGCAGACAGATTCATAGAGAAAGAGAATATACGACGAAAGAAAGGAAAGGAAAAAATAACATTTCTAGGGGCGCTGAAAAATCCATAGTCAACTATGACTGACGGAGGCTACTAAGTTCTTTTGTATGAATAAAAAAAATAATCTTGATGCAGACTTATATGTTTATCATTCCATAATCTACGTTACTTAGATTGGTTTCATCATGAAGATTTTATTATATTTGTTTTAATTTGTGTCACGTTTCTTACTTTGTGTGTGCTGCTCTGTTTATTTCTATCAACTTTCAAAGTTAATAAGACAGAGCTGTGCCAGATGTTCATGTCAACGTTTGAAATGGCCATAGCGATTTTTGTTTTATTGCAGGCTTCCACGTTATCTAATTAATGCAGACAATGTATCATGTATCCGAACTATCTTGTACCATTTCCATACTCGGCACACTTTTGGCCAGCGCATCCAACTTCTTAATAACATTACTAAGTACATTTCTCCTTTCCTTCTTTGATATCCACTCGCTTGGCCAGTCTGTTTTGTCTGCTCCCAGACACATTATATTGTGATTTTTTCCAATCTTTCACTGTTTGGTTCCTATGGTCTAATTAAATCCTACCTGCCATATTGTCTATACATTTTTTTTTAACCAGACACTATGTAATTACTGGCCACAGACTCTTCCGCCATTTTTCAGCTGCGTCGTGTTTTCTGATTTTGATTGTTGTGTTTAATGTATATTGTTTGCTTGCTAGACCTGGTGAAGGCTTTTGCCGGAACGTTAAAGTTTATCATTCCTTTCTGTTAGTCTAGCTGCTCAATACCAATTTGATGTTTATTTTATATGTGGAAGTGAATAGGGTCTCGGTAAATTATAGTTTACTGACCTTGACGCAAGCAGTCACTGACAACTTTTGTCTCAGGCGCTGTTAGGCTCATCATAACGGCTAAGTTTACTCTGGAACATTAAGCATGACATATGTTATATGTGTTCACGTCTACAAATAGCAAGGTATTATCATCCATCAAGTACCGGGCCTGCTGGCGTAGGTGATCATGTCTCTCCACAACTTTCGATCTCGACAGTTATTTATCATATTTGTAGTTGACCCTCTGCCAAGCCATTCTCTTCAGCTTTCTATTATTGTGGTGATTCATGATTGTACAAAGAAGTTACGACGGTGCTTTTCTGTTGCCTTCCGTCGGTTTGTTTACGGTTGGCTCCGCTAGCCTTTGACTAAAAAGTCTCACCCAAAAGGCAGTGGGGTTGTTTTACTTCGGGGAACCCTCCCTTAGTCTTTTACCCTCCCGAGCCTACCTGCAAGGCAGCAGGGAAGCCACAGTCATAACAAGGCAAACCACTTATAATATGATGACTGTTCGTCTTGTCAAACAAAAGACAAAAAAAACCTGAAATTATATTTTCCCAATGACCCTAGAGGTTTACAAGAAATGAAGGCAGCAAAGAAAACATCTATGACGCCAAGGAACTAACTTATCCTTCTTGACTAGCCAGTAGAATTTCCATTCTATTGTTGGAAGTGTGTTTGGAATATCCACAACTCGACTAGTTGTGATTGTGCTAAATAATATCAATATTAATGATATCAATATTTTCGTTTATGCGTCAAATGTTGGGAAGTTTTTAATTGCCCTTGTTATTGTAGTTTCATGAACTTACTGGTTGAGGACATTGGAGGGGGTCCTGGCAATCATAACCCGGAGGTGGGGGGACTGTTTCCATTACAGTGTCAAGACTATAAAGAGCCAAAATGTTTATTCTACGAGGGAACATTTCTGATCACCAAATTGCCTCCCCTTCTAAAGCTCTAAATGAGAGTTTTCTATCGTTGTTTTACCATAACCTCTTGTTGTGATGGAAATGTTTACAGTTGTAGCATATAAGATGATAGTGTCTCCTTCACTTGTGATCACTGTATATATCAAGATAGCAAATTTACAAGATTGTTGATTGTATGTTCCTATAATATTACAAGACTGTGTGCTAGATATTTGAATCAGAGATTAACGCATCAGAGATTAACGCAAAAAACGAGTTTAAAAATCTAAGTTTAACGATAAAGTAATAATTAGTCAGTGAGTGAATGTTTTAATATTGTAATGTTTATGTAAATAAGACGTTGTTATGTTACATAACTCAAGGCCCACTTACTCGGATAACTATTATGCAACCAATAACATATCGGTAACTCAATTATCAAATTACAACAGAAATATCAAATGAATTCCTACTGTTTCTCCTGTCCTGTAATGTCACTGTAGATGTATATCAGCTCCATACAAGTAGAGAATGATAAATATAACCTCCAAGAACACAAGCACAGACGCTAATTCCGACTTTCATTCAACCATTTTCTGACTTTCTTGCCAGTTCTCTGCTCCGTTGTCATTCCCTTGCATTCTCAGGCGTTATATTGAAAAAGAAAGGAAAGAAGGAAAAGAAAAAGGGAGGGTTTGGAAAGTTGCGAAACATGGCGGTTGAGAAGGAGAGTGGGGATATCTTTGGATAAAGCATGTAACCAGCTTTCCTTCAGATAATTAGCTGAAACAATATTGGTCGGCGGGTTAAACATCTGCGCCAATCAGATGCCCATATTGGCTTGCCCCGCCTCCCTGGTGCGTGACCCGATCGATCAGATGATACTGTCAGTCATTCGACCAACTGCCAGCGGGGTTCTATCTGGTTACGTCACCAAAGCCGCGCCAGGTCAGCCTCCCACAGAAGTTATGGACTTTGTGTGATGGATATATAGGAACTTAAGACTCGATGTGAAAAGGGAGTAGCCGCAACATAGGGACTCTTGAGAGTTGGCACTGACACGTTCTTGACAGGGCTCTCTTCAACGAATGAATTTCTCCATTTAGCTGTCGTTTGCCTTCTATTTCTTCTCATAAGTGATCTATTTGTCCAGCGAGGACTTTTAACCTTTCATGAAACGAGGTTCAAAACAAGACTATGCAAGGTACTCATCAGGGGTAGATGATATTTGGAGACGATATGTCGACCAGAGATAGAGTTGCTTTTAACATCAAATGAAAGAGCAGATTTAGTCTGCAAGTAGCTTAATAGCCACAAAACTATTCATTACTGTCTTTCTCTCTGTTTTCTCTCTTTTTTTTCTCTGTCTTTTTTCTCTTATATCTATTTCTTTCTTTTTTTTCTCTCTCTCTTTTTATTTTTTTAAATTTTTCTCTTCCCCTCTCCCCCCCCCCCCCCCCCTTTTCTCTCTCCTTCTTTCTCTCGCTCTCTTTCCCTCTATCTCTTTTTTCTCTCTCTTTCTCTCTCTCCATTTTTCTCTTTTCTTTCGCTTTCTCTCTCTCCCTCATTTTCTCTTTCTCTCTTCCAGGATGGATAAACATCTTTTCTACGTCATAAAAACCACTCAATAATTTTTCCACCGCAATTTTCTTTAAAAAAAAAGATTCGACCTACTTGTTTCTCTAACATTTATTCATTTCTTTCTTTTCTTCTTTTGCAATAACTCACGATCTTCAAAGTTTGTCCTTACATTTTTGTTATGTCACGTCTTTCAGCAAGTTATTTCTTTGATTTATGTATCTTTTAACCCAAGGGGTACTCTTTTGCGTGTAAATTGTTGTGAATTGTAATGTTTATTTTTGTGCTTGTCTTTAATCAAAGGCAAATACCCTTAATTCGTGCAGTTAAAGTACTGAACAATCTCTTTTTACTCAGTCATCTGTATACTAGATAATGTTTGAAAGTAAATAAATAATAAAAAAAAGAAAGGGAAAGAAGAAAGAAAGAATGAAAGGGAAGAAGAAAAAGAAAGAAAAAAAGAAGGAAGAAAGAAAGAAAGAAAGAGAGAAAGAAACAAAGAAAGAAAGAAAGAAAGAAAGAAAGAAAAAAAAAAAGAAAGAGAGAGAGAAAGAGAGAAAAAGAATGAAAGAACGAATAAAAAGAAAGGAAAAGAATGCAGGAAAGTAGGGAAAAGATATGGAAGGAAGGACGGAAAGAAAGAAGATTTTAGACGTAACTTTGAATAACTATGTTTTTCAGATATTTCCTACTTTTCATGACAGATGTAGGAGACAAGTCATCGTCAGGTGTTGGTGAAGAAGAAGAAGGATACACGTTACCCCCCCCCCCCCTCCCCCCTTTTTTTTGGACTGGATATCGTCTCAAACGTGATGGCGACTGCTTTGACCAAGCGGCCTTTATCCCTCTTGTTTTATCATGACCTCTTCCCCCCCCCCCCCCCCCCCGACATACACTAGCAATGGTAATATGTGTCGTACAGATTTTTAAAGAAAAATTATTTATTTAATCGTTGGCCTAATGACAACACTGACCCTACAAATGTAGAGACCAAGTGATCGGTGAGTTGGCTTCCAAATGATCATTTCGTTAACAGCTCTTCCATATGATGTTCTGACATTCTTGAGATGGTAGTTATGAAGACATGTTTAGTTAGGTACTTAACCGAGGATAGTTTAAATAATGGGGGGGGGGGGCGGTGCTGGGTTTCTAGAGTCAAGAGGTACGACGCTGGCCTCAGGAGTGGACTGACCCGGGTTCAATGGTAGTCCAATTCAATAACCACTGAGCTATCGCGACTCCCTTTATCCAAATAACTGCATCCAAATACAAATATCATCTAAGCTGCATTGATATTTGTAAAAAAAAATAATAATAATAATAAATCAGGTTACCCTCATGTTCCACGTCATAAGTCACTTAAGTCATGTATTGTTGATTATTTTCTCTACTTAATTTTTGAGAAAATGTTAACATACTGAACTATTGTTTAGTACATGGGAGGGGTGGGGGAAGGCATACATATATATATATATATATATATATATATATATATATATATATATATATTCAAAGGCTCTAATTCATCTGTACTTTATACTGTTATGGAGCCGGGATAGCTCATTGGTAAGTGAACTGGACTACAAAGGACAAGATGTAGGGTTCGATCTCAACCGACGACTTACGGTTACACCCAGCCTTTAATGGGTAACGGATTTTTTTTCTGGGAAAGTAATGCGGCACGGGCGTAATACCGACCACATTACCCCAAAAATCATGTGCCGAAGGTCTGTAAAATGTATGTTCACTAACACCATATTTCCTATACGGCACTTGGCGTGACGGGGGTACTTTACTTTACTTGTTTTTTTTACTGTATATTGTTATTTACTATAGTTTTGACAGTATTTTTGTGAGAACTGATTGGAATAGACTGTGTCTGTTCATAGTTAATACCTGCAGCAAAAGTGTTAATCACCTTTGAGTCTGCCACGTATGCTTTAGAGAGAGAGTAAGCAATAAAGTGGTAGCGCGCTGGCTTGGATGTAAAATGAGCGTGTGTTTGATTCAGCCTTGATGCTCTCCAATTAGCTAACACGAAAAAGGGACGGATAACTCGCTGTTTGAATTAGGGTAGGTAATAATGGTGAAACAGAGTTTTCTCCCGTTCCACAGGTGTGACCTTTTGTGGTGAAATGTAATACATCACTCACCAACCAAATATTATAATAAATCGTATCTTTCACACTCAACTGTAAGCGCACGGAGTCCAGAGGGGAGTAAAGAATTGTTGCGCTGTTCCCTTACCAGGAATGTTCGTAAGAGGCGAAAGGTGGATTGGACATGGGGTCTGGCTTTTCTGTTCTGTAAATAATAAGTCGCAAGAACTTCACAAACAAGTCAAAGAAACAGATTGGAAAGTATTTGTTGAAAATACATGTATATGGTGTACAATAAGTTGAAAGAGAGAAGAGGAAGAGAAACCTTTAGATTGTTCCTACTACTTAATTGCTTTTGCTTTAAGATAACGTAAAATATGGTGGTATCTTTGAGGTACAACAGAGATGGTCTGTATAATAACTCAAGGGCTACAATACATCATCCTCATCGAGTGCCGTCTCCGCAACGAAGGTTGGCTGCCATGGAGCGCCATTCTGCTCTGTCTCTTGCTTTGATGGTGCAGGTTGTCATAGGCTGGTTTGTCCATCTTTTGATGTTACTCGTCCATGGTAGTCTTGGTCTGCCTCTGCCTCTTTTTACCTTGTATTTTCCCCTCCAGTATTACTTTTAGCAGGCTGTTACTACAATACAAAGAATAACAAAATCCCTTCAAATCAACCATTTTTTTCAGACAATGGAAATAAGAAAAAAGATTTCTTCATTGTTATGTAGAGCCAGTATTGACATGTGGAAGGGAATACTGGACAATCGTACAACAGACTAAGGAATCATTGAAGACCACAGAAATGTGGATGTACAGAAGAATGTTGAGTGCACAAAGTAAAGAGACACGAGAATGTTCTGAAGAACACCAGTTTTTTATAGTTTTTTTTAAACAAAGCTCTTTACCAAAGACAGCAGGAGAAGGTGCTAATAATTTTCTGTAATGTGAGAAGGGGACATTGGGATACTTTGTGATAATTTGATTTAAATAAGAGAGAGAGAGAAGATTAAGGGAAGCAGAGAGAGAGAGAAGAGAGAGGGGGGGGAGGAGAGCGAAAACCAAACAAATTTAATTAAACGAATGGTTTGGTCGAAAATCAATAACATATATTATAAATAACTGAATAGATAGAGTTATATAGAGACATGATCACCTACGCCAGCTGGCAGGTACTTGATAATGATCTTTGTGGACGAATGCTCATTCAAGATATGCCACTTTTTTTTTGTATCTCGAATTCAGCCCTGTCCAGCAGAGTCAACTTCCTGTAACATCATCAAACGCGGGGCCTGCGTAAATAGAAAACAGCTCTAGAAAACCCAGCTCACCAGCAGTGCTTTTTCTAAGCGCCATTTACGAAACCAAAGAGGCGTAACAACGAAATCTGGGACTTCCGAAACGCCGTAGCAATTTGATTTGTGTATAATTCCCGTTTCCATAGCAACACAAACGGTGACGGTGATTTGGTTAGCCTGTTTCATGGACGAGTTCTAATTTCACTGATTGGCCCCGATCAAACATAAATTAACTATGGCAACCCAGTTGGCAAAGTTTCACTGAAAGGGAATTCTGATTCTAAAAGCGAATGTAGACATGTTTGGCTATGGTCATGACATTCACAAAAATGCCTAAATAAAAGACAAGTTGAAGTCATCTTTTTATGATAACATGTGTAAGACTATTTAGGTTTACAAATAGTGGATACATTGGGAGTGGGGGGAGCCGAAAATATTAAAATTAGAGATGGTAGTGTTTTGTTATTGAAATCACCATTATCAATTGCTGTGCTTGATAAACATCATCATCATTACCAGTTGATAAGCTTGATAAACAACATCATCATTGTCAGTTGATAAGCTTGATAAACAATGCCACCATTACCAATTGATAAGCTTGATAAACAACATCATCATTACCAGTTCATAAGCTTGATAAACAACACCATTACTAGTTCATAAGCTTGATACACAACACCATCATTACCAGTTCATAAGCTTGATACACAACACCATCATTACCAGTTGATAAGCTTGATAAACAACACCACCATTACCAGTTCATAAGCTTGATAAACAACACCACCATTACCAGTTCATAAGCTCGATAAACAACATCATCATTACCAGTTCATAAGCTTGATACACAACACCATCATTACCAGTTGATAAGCTTGATAAACAACACCATCATTACCAGTTGATAAGCTTGATAAACAATACCACCATTACTAGTTGATAAGCTTGATAAACAACACCACCATTATTAGCTGATAAGCTTGATAAACAACATCACCATTATTAGCTGATAAGCTTTATAAACTATTATCTCCATTTGATATCGGTGCCAAACTTTCTTTTTTCTTTGGCAACTTTCATTATATTATTTTCACTAATTTCAGTGGTTCGTGAGATTCTCAAAATTCTTTTTGCAAAACATGTATATGACCCAAAGATCTTCTCCTGCCTCTAAATTATCCACGATACACTTCAATATGGGATGTATTGGTTCTATATTAAAATAACGACTTGCTTTTCTTGCTTTGATTAATAAAAATACGTTACGTAACATCGCTCCTCTTGTTAGCGGTCCCGGTTAAGTGGACGTGGGCTGCGTTCCGTCGCTAGTTACGATAACGCAGCGATATCTGCACTTTTCGGTCCAACACATTACTATGATTGAGTAGATTTTGCTACAAAATATTTGTCCAGATAGCGGCTATTTTTGGCCTAATCTTTACGATTATCTTTGACAAGGTTGTTTAACATGCGCGAGTGCACATGGGACCTCCTGTTTTTAGTCGTTTCGAGAGGGCTAGGCGTAGGATTTCACTACCCAGAGAGGGCTAGGCGTAGGATCTCACTACCCAGAGAGGGCTAGGCGTAGGATCTCACTACCCAGAGAGGGCTAGGCGTAGGATTTCACTACCCAGAGAGGGCTAGGCGTAGGATCTCACTACCCAGAGAGGGCTAGGCGTAGGATTTCACTACCCAGAGAGGGCTAAGCGTAGGATTTCACTACCCAGAGAGGGCTAGGCGTAGGATCTCACTACCAGAGAGGGCTAGGCGTAGGATTTCACTACCCAGAGAGGGCTAAGCGTAGGATTTCACTACCCAGAGAGGGCTAGGCGTAGGATCTCACTACCCAGAGAGGGCTAGGCGTAGGATTTCACTACCCAAAGAGGGCTAGACGTTGGATCTCACGACATAGAGAGGGCTAGACGGCGGATCTCACTACCCAGAGAGGGTTAGACGTCGGATCTCACTACCAGAGAGGGCTAGACGTCGGATCTCACTACCCAGAGAAGGCTAGACGTCGGATCTCACTACCCAGAGAGGGTTAGACGTCGGATCTCACTACCCAGAGAGGGCTAGACGTCGGATCTCACTACCCAGAGAGGGCTAGACGTCGGATCTCACTACCCAGAGAGGGCTAGACGTTGGATCTCACTACCCAGAGAGGGTTAGACGTCGGATCTCACTACCCAGAGAGGGCTAGACGTCGGATCTCACTACCCAGAGAGGGCTAGACGTTGGATCTCACTACCCAGAGAGGGTTAGACGTCGGATCTCAGTACCCAGAGAGGGCTAGACGTCGGATCTCACTACCCAGAGAGGGCTAGACGTCGGATCTCACTACACAGAGAATGCTGGACGTCGTATATCACTACACAGAGAATGCTGGACGTCGTATATCACTACACAGAGAATGCTGGACGTCGTATATCACTACACAGAGAATGCTGGACGTCGTATATCACTACCCAGAGAGGGCTAGACGGCGGATCTCACTACCCAGAGAGGGTTAGACGTCGGATCTCACTACCCAGAGAGGGCTAGACGTTGGATCTCACTACCCAGAGAGGGTTAGACGTCGGATCTCAGTACCCAGAGAGGGCTAGACGTCGGATCTCACTACCCAGAGAGGGCTAGACGTCGGATCTCACTACCAGAGAGGGCTAGACGTCGGATCTCACTACCCAGAGAGGGCTAGACGTCGGATCTCACTACACAGAGAATGCTGGACGTCGTATATCACTACACAGAGAATGCTGGACGTCGTATATCACTACACAGAGAATGCTGGACGTCGTATATCACTACACAGAGAATGCTGGACGTCGTATATCACTACACAGAGAATGCTAAACGTCGGATCTCACTACCCAGAGAGGGCTAGACGGCGGATCTCACTACACAGAGAATGCTGGACGTCGTATATCACTACACAGAGAATGCTGGACGTCGTATATCACTACACAGAGAATGCTGGACGTCGTATATCACTACACAGAGAATGCTGGACGTCGTATATCACTACACAGAGAATGCTGGACGTCGTATATCACTACACAGAGAATGCTAGACGTCGTATATCACTACACAGAGAATGCTAGACGTCGTATATCACTACACAGAGAATGCTGGACGTCGGATCTCACTATACAGAGAATGCTGGACGTCGGATCTCACTACACAGAGAATGCTGGACGTCGTATATCACTACACAGAGAATGTTGGACGTCGTATATCACTACACAGAGAATGCTGGACGTCGTATATCACTACACAGAGAATGCTAGACGTCGTATCTCATTACACAGAGAATGCTGGACGTCGTATATCACTACACAGAGAATGTTGGACGTCGTATATCACTACACAGAGAATGCTGGACGTCGGATCTCACTACACAGAGAATGCTAGACGTCGTATCTCACTACACAGAGAATGCTAGACGTCGCATCTCACTACCCAGAGACATTGTGAGGGTAATGTTTTGAAGAATTTATTTTTTGAAAAATTTCAAAAGCCTGTGGTGCGGAACGAACCCGGGACTTTCTTGTCCAGATGCCGACGTTTTACCTTTAGACCACACAGACCCCCTGTTGTGTAATATATGTTTTCACCATTTAGAATGATAATTTCTTTGATCTATTATACACTTCACTTTTTTCTGCAATTTGCCTCTAAGTAAATGTTCATGAATCTATTGCTTTTCCACTATCTAGTTGCAAAACATCTTAATTCCATTGCCAGTCATAGATAATGACATCTCATTACATGACAAACTAGATCAAAGTAAAGGTAAGGTACAAGGCCTACATTGGCATCTTACCACGCGACTTTTCACCCATATGTGCTCGGCCGTCTATCCAGAAGTGTTCGGAGACTTCTGGAAAGTGTAGCTTCAAGCATTAAAACTCTTATATCAATGGATATAGCATTCCTCACCTTCACAGAGTACTTCCCTGGTACCCAATTTTGCCAGTGGCTGGGTCGACCGCGGGGGGTATTTGTTTTTTCCAACCACGAGTATAACTCACACTGCTTCAAACGGGAATCGAACACGGGTTGTCCGAACGTCGGTAGCGCAGTTGGATGGTTTTCCCAACTAGGCTACCGAGGTCCCATCAAGGCAACACAGTAGATGTTTGAGACTAGTTCCTCGTGTCTCAAATAAACGCAGCACGATTTCAAAGTTTGTTTCTCACTAAAATGTCACTTTGAGATTAAAACGAACAGCCGTGAGTGGAAGGAGGACGGGGGAGGGGGGGGGGAGGCAGTGGGAGGGGGCAGTGAGGGGGGGGGGTAGGGGTGTTGGCGCTAGAGATGGTTAGGACATGCACAAAGAGTTTACTCATATAACGTTTCAAGGGTTGACATGCAATGGCCTCGGTGAGAAACCTTAGACGAGTCTTTTCCAAGACATCAAAGTCGTTGATAACAAAGGTGTAGGTGCCGTGGAGGACGGGTTTAACCATGCTCGGACTGTCTTTTGTTCTTTGTTTTCTTTTTCTCATGTTGATTATTTGTGATTATTTTCCGAGTTAAAAAAAAAGTAAAGTACCACCGTCACGCCAAGTGGCGGCGTATAGGGAATATGGTGTTAGTGACCATAAATTTTACAGACCCTCGGCACATGATTTTGGGGTAATGTGGTCGGCATTACGTCCGTGCCGCTTTACTTTCCCAGAAAAAAATCCGCTACCCATTAAAGGCTGGGTGAACCGGAAGCCGTCGGTTGGGATCGAACCCTACCTCTTGTCCTTTGTAGTCCAGTTCACTAACCACTGAACTATCGCGGCTCCCTTTTCTCCAAGTGCTGTAAACATATCTCTTCCTCTGAAATGATTCACTGATCTATCACCTCGGAAATTGCCCTCCATAATAATGTTCATTTATTATTATTTGTCTCTACTTTGATAACAAAGGTGAATGTTGTGCACCAGACGTGGGGCACTCTGTGTAGGCCCGTCTAAGACCCAATAGAATAAAGTATTTACTGTTGCTGCTTTACAAGACACCCACAATCGCGTGGGCAGCAGACGGTTTTGTCGATCCGCACCCAAGGACAAGAAGTGAGACTGGATTTAACCACGGGAAGACAAGACAAGAATAAAACTGGAAGAAGGAAAACCTTACAGAGCCGTGCATGATCTCCCTTTTCTTGATCTCAAAATCCAAGGACGTGAGGGAGTACACTTCTTATCTGTTAGTATTCTGGTTCCAGACGCCATCATAAATGCCTGGGCTTATTGTAATCTCATAGCTTGTCATCTCTTACTAGAGGACTATCGAGTATTATTTGAATAGCATGAAAACTTTGTTTGCCGGAGTAGAATTGACGCATTAGTGTTCTTTATTTAATTTAATATCTCCAGAATTGTTTACTTGCTGTTCTGTTAGTTCTTTTTTCTGCTCTTGTTTCATTGTCGTCATCTTCTATTACTTTTTGTTCATTCTTCTGTCAATTAAAAATAATTTTTATTTTATTTTTTCCTCTTCTGCTTTTCCGCTTCATGCCGTTCTGCGTCTTTCACTTTTCTTTTCATTTTTTTGTCTAATTTTGCAATGATTTATTATTTCTTCTTTATTTGTTTCCCCTTTTCTCTTATTTTGCATTATTTTTATCGCGCATACGCACATAACAAAATCAATTCTTGTTTTATTCTAGTTTTCTTCTCATTTATTTATTGTGTGATTTTCTTCACGTTTCTGTGCATTCTCTGCTGCCTCTTTTAGCACTCTTTCCTCTTGATATAATTGATATAAATTAATTTCCTCTCTTACGCACAGTTAGTTTCCCCACTATAACATATTTTTACCTTTAATTCGAAATATGTTTTTCTTTTTCCTGTTCATTTTCCCAATGACAAATATATATTCAAGGAAACAGCGGTTTTTTTTTTTTTTTTTTTTTTTTTTTTCATTTATTCAGTTATTTTGTTGAAAAAGATCATAAATAAGTGTATTGTACATAATGTTCTGTATAAGTCTATGTTGCATAGCAGACAGATTACATTTAGATCTTTTTTTTTTTTTTTTTTTTTTTTTTTTTTGGTGTGTTGTCGTGTCATTGAGGCAATGTTGTAGCGTGGAGGTTAAGTACTCGTAACAGGATTAAAAACATTACGCGAGTTGATTACCATTTGATGCAATTGAATATGTTCTAGTGGTTTTTGATCTCCAGGTTATTATCATCATATCGCATGTCCTTTACATTACAGTTAGTCAGTTACATTCATCATCACAGCCCGTCAGAAAGAATGTCTGTCTCTATCCAGATCTCCCACTTATTCTCAAATCATGTTCACATCTATTGCTTGTATTGAAACTATCTTCTTCTATGTCTCCCCTGTCTCGCCTTCTATTATTGTTCTTTCCAGCCCACTGTGTCTTTTGACCTGACCGTATAATTTTAATTTCCCCTGTAAGTTCTTTTCGACGTTTTGATCAATAATCTACCTTCCAGTATTTGATGACTGTCGTAAAATTTGGCAGTTTTCAGACAATCATCATCATGTGCCATACCGGTTGGCGTAGGCGATCATGTCCTTCCACAATCTTCTATCTACAGTACATCCTATCAGTTCTGTTATTGACTATTTTCCATGCCATGACACCAAGCTATCCAGTATTTTCTCTCATTGTTGTCCGCGATCTCTCTTTTCTTTTATTTTGCCAGTTGTAACCAAGTATTCCAACTTTCATCTTCTCATGATGTGCCCGAAAAAAATGTTGATTGTTTCTTTCTGATGTTTTTTAGGAGCTGCCTTTTTCAGACAATAGTCCACACATTTGATGGCATCATTCGTGCTGTGGTAGCTTAGCGATAACCTGAACGTGGTCTCTTCCGTCGCAGCTTGCGGCTCTCCTGCCAACCCAGTGGGGGTGTCAGGTTCCATTAGTTCGGGAAAGTTTAAAACAACGAGAAAGGGACAGTATCACTTCCAAATAGCATAGCTTGCTGAGGTTTACGCAAAGAAAAGAGAACTCTCTTCACCTACGCTATAAATATATGTTAAGTGTTCTCTTCGCATTTCTTTTTCTCCCACAATTTATAAAGAGAATTAAAAAGTCCAACAGAACACAGCAAATCAATATTTATAAATGAAATCAATATCCATTATTTATTTTCTCATTGAAACACTATTTTAACATTTAATTGACTACATTCAGGATTCATCATCATCATCATGTGACATACCGGTTGGCGTAGGTGATCATGTCCCTCCACAATCGTCTATCTACAGTGCATCGTTTCAGTTCTGTTGTTGACTGTTTTCCATGCCATGACACCAAGCTATCCAGTATTTTCTCTCTTTGTCGCCCGCGATCTCTCTTTCCTTTTATTTTGCCAGTTGTAACCAAGTATTCCAAAATTCCTCTTCTCATGATGTGCCCAAAAAATGTTGATTGTTTCTTTCTGACTTTTTTTAAGAGCTCCCTTTTTGTGTTGGCCTCTTTGAGAACTTCCTCATTGGTCTTTTTAGCTGTCCAGGGAACTTTCAACATTTTTCTGAGAAATCCCATCTCTGTGGCCTCTAATCGTCTTTTCATTTGTTTGTCTACTGTCCATGATTCGCTTCCATAGGTCAGAATTGGTTCTATATAGCACCGATGAACTACTCTTTCTCATTTTTATTGACATAGATTTGTTGCATAAGATATTTCATTCAGGATTAGATAACCAAATTTGATTAAGATCGTCTATTGTTCTTAGTGCATTTTTCCGCTTTTTGTAAAAATACCAGCCGCCCCCCCCCCCCCCGAAACTGTTAATTGCTCTCGAAAGTTTCCGTTCATTTATTATCATTTGTCTGAAGTTAGAGCTCTCTATTGGGGGCTCAACACAAACTGATCAGTCTGAGCACGTAACTTAGTAAATAAGGAACGTAATAATAGGAAGCTAGTAATCATTTGTTTTGTCCCTCTAATGGTTCGTTTGACACCATTTCATTTGTATTTTTCAGTATCTAAAATGTGATGCTGACGTACTGACCTGGACCTGAAACTTCAGATAACACAGCACACTGTAAACCACAAAGTAGAACAAATTGCGCCATTTATTGCCTTTTAACATGGAGGACGTAGATGCAGTGTAGTAGAAGATATCCATTTTTCGTCAATTGTTGCCATGCAAAACCAAAAAAATATATATAACAAATTCTTCCATTTGAAAAGTTTAAAAAAAAACTGAAAAAAAACCTGCTAAAAATTGCCAGTACAAAAGGATGTCAGGGGATTGTTATTTTTGACGGAAAATAAATAGAATTGCAACCTTGGCCCTAACCTCCTGCCAAACCCGTGTCCTTTCTCCCGCCCAAGTATCCTTCGACTGAGTTAGCCTAGGCTAATTAGCCAAAAGAAATCAGAAATCAGTCTGTGAGATTTTCTGTGAATATCTTTAGAATCATTTCGTGTATGAGACACCGTTTACGCATGTTACTATTTTATGGACTTTTTTTCATGGGTTTTTGTTGACTTCAGCGATGTGTATGTTTTTAAAATGAGAGAGGTCGAGAAAGAGATAATAAGTGAGTAAATAAAATCTTTTATATATAATTTATACAAAAATGTATTTTACAGAATTATAATTACTTAATGAATAATCTACATGATGTATTTCCATGATTATAACGCGATGTAATTATAGAATGTTTTTTTCCCCTTATTTTCTTCATCGTCTTCAATGGTAAGAGCTACGTTGCACTAATTATGTTAGGTATGTGGCCACCCAGTGCATCCGATTTCAGCATATTTGTGTCTCGTTTCTCCTGGTCAAAAATCTTTGACATGTCCAGTTTTGGGTAAATCCTTGGGAGTATTGCTATCACTGGAACAGCCATTGATGATGTGGACACACAAGCTCCTCTACCACTTTATGGTGGAGATACGTCAGAGGTGCAAATGTATACAGCCACATCTGCAATACTGGTAAAGTTGTAATGCATCCATTATCTAGTGCCGTCTCCGCAACGAAGGTTGGCTACCATGGATCGCCATTCCACTGTGTTTCTTGCTTTGATGGTGGAGGTTGTCATAGATTGACTTGTCCATCATTTGATGTTACTCGCCCATGTTAGTCTTGGTCTGATTCTGCCTCTTTTACCTTGTATTTTCCCTTCCAATATTACTTTTAGTAGGCTGTTGTGTCTTTTAACGTGTTCCAAAAAATTCATTTGTCTTGATTGAATTGCATTTAGTAGTTTTCTTTTTAATTTTAGTTGTTTTAAAACTTCATCGTTTCTACCTATTCTTCTGTAAATCCACATTTCAAAGGCTTCAATTTTCTGTTCTGTTTTCTTGTCTAATGTCCATGTTTCTGCACCGTACAGGAATATTGAGAAGATGTAATATTTTGTTATTCTTAGTTTCAGCCCTGCTGTTATTTGTTTTGTTGTTAGTATATTTTTCATGGCATTAAAATTACTTTTTGCCATACCTATTCTTTTGTTTATTTTAATTTTACATTTTCCATAATTGGTTATAGTATGTCCAATGTAGCTGTAGCTCTGAACTGTCTCCAGATGTATTCCTTCAACTGTGATATTTATTTGTAGGTCTTGAGAAATTTCTTTCTTTATGATCATAGTTTAGTCTTTTTGATTGATATTCATATGTAAAGTAGTAAGTAAAGTACCCCCGTCACGACAAGTGGCGTATAGGGAAATATGGTCTTAGTGACACTATATTTTACAGACCTTCAGCACATGATTTTTGGGGTAATGTGGTCGGTATTACGCCCGTGCTGCTTTACTTTCCCAGAAAAAAATCCGGTACCCATTTAAGGCTGGGTGAACCCGAAAGCCGTCGGTTGGGATCGAACCCTACCTCTTGTCCTTTGTAGTCCAGTTCACTAACCACTGAGCTATCGCGGCTCCCATATTCATATGTAGTGCATATTTTTTGCTTGTTATGTCTATTACATTAAGCAATTGTTGTAGGTCTTTAGGATTTTCTGCTAGTAGAACAATGCAGTAATGCATTTAACGTCATGTTATAGTAGAACACCTATTATGTTATAATGCTGTACGGTGTCAGATCTGACTGGTCATAGCTGAAACCTCCAGAGCTGGTTTGTGCCATTTCTCATTATTTCCACAATGTAGAGATAGGAAAAATATTGCAGCATCATGAGAATCATCTGTGTGGCGAGACACAATGCGGGCCCTGTGCAAGGTATGATAGTTAGCAGATCGTTAGAAACAAGAGTCTAGACTTCTGACTTATGTGCCGTCTTCGCCTCGAAGGGACAATTGATAGACAGACGGACGGAGGGACGGACGGATGGGTGTGTGGGTGGGAAGTGGATGGATGGACGGACGGACGGACGGACGGACGGACGGACGGACGGACGGACGGACGCACGGACGGATGGATGGATGGATGATGGATGGATGGATGGATGGATAGATGGATATATGGATAGATGGATAGATGGATAGATGGATAGATGGATAGATGGATAGATAGATGGATGTGGATGGATAGATGGATAGATAGATAGATGTGGATGGATAGATAGATAGATAGATAGATAGATAGATAGATAGATAGATAGATAGATAGATAGATAGATAGATAGATAGATAGATAGATAGATAGATAGAGATAGATAGATAGATAGATAGATAGATAGATAGATAGATAGATAGATAGATAGATAGATAGATAGATAGATAGATAGATAGATAGATAGATAGATAGATAGATAGATAGATAGATAGATAGATAGATTAGATAGATGGATGGATGGATGGATGGACGGACGGACGGACGGACGGACGGACGGACGGACGGACGGACGGACGGACGGACGGACGGACGGACGGACGGACGGACAGACAGACAGATAGATAGATTAGATAGATGGACGGACGGACGGACGGACGGACGGACGGACGGACGGACGGACGGACGGACAGACAGACAGACAGACAGACAGACAGACAGATAGATAGATTAGATAGATGGACGGACGGACGGACGGACGGACGGACGGACGGACGGACAGACAGACAGACAGACAGACAGACAGACAGATAGATAGATTAGATAGATGGACGGACGGACGGACGGACGGACGGACGGACGGACAGACAGACAGACAGACAGACAGACAGACAGACAGACAGATAGATAGATAGATAGATAGATAGATAGATAGATAGATAGATAGATAGATAGATAGATAGATAGATAGATAGATAGATAGATAGATAGATAGATAGATAGATAGATAGATAGATAGATAGATAGATAGATAGATAGATAGATAGATAGATAGATAGATAGATAGATAGATAGATAGATAGATAGTGACACCGCTACAGCAAGTTTTATTTTTGTTTCAGTAAACCATCTCAGAGTTGCATTCACCGCCTCATTCTCCAATCTAATACTTGAGGTAGGGCTACAATTCTCAGTGACAATTCTGCTCTCACTGACAGTGAACCTTGTCCTGACGTCTCCATTTATAGCCTCATCGGTCCATCTATAGACGGTCTACACAAACTAATTTTTCTCATTTTCTGCTAATTCAGAACATCTTTTTCTCAAATTTCTCTACCATTCTTCTATAGATCTGCATTATTTACGAACGAGCGTTCATCTCTTGGACGCCCGCGTCATCAGTATCTAGGGGCAAGAATTCTCAGAATTTCCGCTTTGGACCAGTAGCAGTTGAAGCCGAACTGCGTGTGCCTTTTGTGGCTGGTGATAGCTGTGCAGATATACGTGGACCTCACTTCAGTTGATCTCAGTTTTCTCGTTGCTCATTCCGAGTACTTTTCCTGAGCTTACTTTCCGTGTGGGGGGGCAGCATGTGGCTGGATTAGTGGTGGAACTGAACTATTAGATAATCCGTATAGTTCGAAATATACGGGTTTGCTGGCATTTCCAACGAAAGGTGGTCCAGATGTAGTACAACGAGTGTCCAACAGAAAATCTACTGATCTCTTGCCGGGTGACCGTTGATGTCTTCTGAATGCTTAATGCGCATATCTTGGGACGTACAAGATAAAGCTCAGAAGGCTGTGTCACTTCTAAATTATCAACTTTTTAAAAAGTTTTGGTTTCAACTAAAAGTTAGTGTACACATCTTCACAATTACAATGCATTTTTCTAATTCTTTACTTTTCGCCTTGATAACATTTTACTTGAATTAATATCCACACTTTTACAATTGTATTAGTTTTTTTGTTTTTCTCTTAAATTTGAATCTAGCTATCATCTTCCTCTTTCCTTCCTCATTTGCTTTCAGGGTTGAAAAAAAAAAAAAGTAAAGTACCCCCCGTCACGCCAAGTGGCGTATAGGGAAATATGGTGTTAGTGACCCTATATTTTACAGACCTTCAGCACATGATTTTTGGGGTAATGTGGTCGGTATTACGCCCGCGCTGCTTTACTTTCCAGAAAAAATCCGGTACCCATTTAAGGCTGGGTGAACCCGGAGCCGTCGGTTGGGATCGAACCCTACCCCTTGTCCGTAGTAGTCCAGTTCACTAACCACTGAGCTATCACGGCTCCCACTAATTTTTAGGGAATTAGTAAAACCCAGGTGTCCTCGCCAGGGTACGAACCCCGGCTGTTGCCGTGGTAAGCCAACCGCCTATCGATTGCGCTAACCGGACACCCTTTCAGGGTTGCGGTAAAAGATAATTTGCTCTTTTGTTAGCTTCTGTTCTTATGTTTCCTAGTGTTCCTAATATTCTCTCAACCCTTTTTTTTTCGTTGTCGGCCCTTGAGTCTTGTGTTCTCACAATATGTGTTAATTAAAGGCGTGTTTTGTTGTGTTTTAATCTCCCTGTCTAATATTGTATGTTCAAATATTTATTCTTTGTTTGTTTACGTTTCTATGGTCGGGAATTATTCCTGGATTTTGTCAGTTCTTCGTTTCTGATCTAGCTGTTACTCTTCTTAATTATTTCACTCACTCACTCACTCACTCACTCACTCACTCACTCACTCACTCACTCACTCACTCACTCACTCACTCACTCACGGCGTAATACCGACATACCCAAAAAATCATGTGCCGAAGGTCTGTAAAATTTCTGATCACTAACACCATATTCCCTATTCGCCACTCGGCGTGTCGGGGGTACTTTAATAATATATATATCGTTTTAATAAGGCTTATGGACTGAGGGGGAAATCCCGGAACCCGCCCACAGTTTGTGACATTTCAGATATGCCAGATATAGCCTACTGACGTCATTTTACCTACACCCACCCTTGTCCCCAAAGCAGAAAACGTCTCAAACTTTGGACTCCCTTCAGCTCGTGGACATAATTAATACTATAGATGGGCGTGGCTCTTCTCTAACTTAAAAGCAACAAAATAAAATATATATGCTCTTTGTTCTCTCCCTCTCTTCCCTTCCTCTTATCTTATATTTTCCTCTCTTCCCTCCCCCTCTCCTACTCCACCTCTCCTCCCCCCTCTCTCCCCCTCCCTCTTACCATATATTTCCCTCCCTCTCTCTCTCCTGCCCCTCTCTCTCCCCTTTCTCTTACCATATATTCCTTCTCTACTCTCCCTCTCTCTCCTCTCCCCTCTCCCCTCTCTATTTATTTCCCTCTCTCTCTATCTCTATTTCCTCTTACCTTATATTTCCTTCTCTCCCCTCCGCCTCTCTTCTCTCCCTCTCTCTCCTCCTTCCAATTCATATATTTCCCTCCCTCTCCATCTCCTCTCCCTCTCTCTTCCCCTTCCTCTTACTTTATATTTCCTTCTCTCATCCCCCTCTCTCTTCCTCCTCTCTCCTCCCATCTCTCTTCCATCTCTCCTAACCCTCTCTCCTCCCATCTCTCCTCCCCCTCTCTCCTCCCCCTCTCTCCTCCCATCTCTCCTCCCCTCTCTCCTCCCCTCTCTCCTCCCATCTCTCCTCCCCCTCTCTCATCCCATCTCTCCTCCCATCTCTCTTCCCCCTCTCCTCCCATCTCTCCTCCCCTCTCCTCCTCTCTCCTCCCATCTATACTCCCACTCTCTCCTCCCACTCTCTCCTCCCATCTCTCCTCCCATCTCTCCTCCCCTCTCTCCTCCCATCTCTCCTTCCCCACTCTACTCCCCTCTCTACTCCCACTCTCTCCTCCCATCTCTCCTGCCCTCTCTCTTCCCATTTCTCCTCCCCCTCTCTCCTTCCCCTCTCTCCTTCCCCTCTCTCCTCCCTCTCTACTCCCACTCTCTCCTCCCATCTCTCCTGCCCTCTCTCTTCCCATTTCTCCTCCCCTCTCTCCTTCCCCTCTCTCCTTCCCCTCTCTCCTTCCCCTCTCTCCTCCCCTCTCTACTCCCACTCTCTCCTCCCATCTCTCCTCCATCTCTCCTCCCATCTCTCCTCCCCTCTCTCTTCCCATTTCTCCCCCCCCCATCTCTCCTCCCTTCTCTCCTCCCCCTCTCTCCTCTCCTCTCTCTCCTCTCTCTCCTCCCCTCTCTCCTCCCCCTCTCTCCTCCCTCTCTCCTCTCCCTCTCTCATACCCTTTCTCATCTCCCTCTCTCTCCCCTTCCTCTTACCATATATTTTCCTCTCTCCGCCTCCTTCTCTCTCTCTCTCTCCCTCTCTCCTCCCCCTTCCTCTTACCTTATGTTTCCCTCTCTCCCCCTCCCTCTCAGTCCTTCTCTATCTATCTCCTTCTTTACCACCCTCCCCAGCTCTCTCTCTCTCTCTGTCCCTCCCTCTCTGTCCCTCCTCCTTTGTCCCTCCTAACTCCCTCCCTCCTCTCTCTCTCTCTCTCTCTCTTTGACTCACATAATACCCACATGGAGACATCTTAGAACCGTTAAGTCATTCATATAAAACAACCATCAAACAACATCCCTCCTTGACATTGCTCTACCAGCCGCCTAGTAAAAACCGTTGTAATCAAGAGCCTGTCGATCTTTGATGTTTGATCTCAACTTTTCATCTGCCTGTCTTCTCTTTGTCTTTGTTTTTTCCTTCTGTATTTACATGTTATCGAAACCCTTCAAAACAAACAAATATAAACCCGAGATATAATGTTTTTCATAGTTTCATGAACAATATGTTTTACAGAAAGACATTAACAGCAGGATGAATTATATGTTGTATGGAATATACGCTGTGAGTCAGTCTTTGGTGACATATAGCTAAAGGTCACAAATGTGAGTATTAAAAAGGCACATGAAAATACAACAAAGGACACACAAAATATATAAAAAATAAGAAAGGGGAAAGAAAAGGAAAGAGAAGAAACAAAAATAAAATAATGAAAATAGTAAAAGAGGAAACGTGATAACTGAAATAAAAAGAGAGATATGCAGTAACATGCGAGACACAGAATAAGGAAACTGATAGAGAGAAGGAAAACTATATGTGAGGTGTTTACAAAATAAAATTGAAGTGATAGAGACACAGAGATAACAAATGTCAAGGGCACTGAAGTACAAAATAGAATTGACACATATATATATATATCATAATCAGGGAACCGCGATAGCTCAGTGGTTAGTGAACTGGACTACAAAGGACAAGTGGTAGGGTTCGATCCCAACCGACGGCTTCCGGGTTCACCCAGCCTTAAACTGGTACCGGATTTTTTCTGGGAAAATAAAGCGGCACGGGCGTAATACCGACCACATTACCCCAAAAATCATGTGCTGAAGGTCTGTAACATTTATGGTCACTAACACCATATTCCCTATACGCCACTTGGCGTGACGGGGTATCTTTACTTACTTTATATATCATCATCAAGTACCGTGCCTGCTGGCGTAGGTAATCATGTTCCTCCACATCTTTCTGTCACTACATAGGTTTATTATTTCTGTTCCTTACTCCCCACTAAGCCTTTAACTTTAAATGTCTGGTATCTTTTCTGTTTCCCTTTTTCTCTTCGTTCCTTCTTGGAGTTGCGGTTGTATAGATATGGTTAGTACTCGCTGCTGATCAGACGACCAGGTTTCAAATACCACGAGCAGTACCCGAGGTTTGCATCATCTCCTGTGATTCACCAGGTAAACCATAGGGGACCAGAGTTTGTGTTGAGGGAAAGTCGAGGAAAGTCACCATAGCTACAGAGTTAATGTTGTGAGAAAGTCGAGGAAAGTCACCATAGCTACAGAGTTAATGTTGTAAGAAAGTCGAGGAAAGTCACCATCGCTACAGAGTTAATGCTGTGAGAAAGTCGAGGAAAGTCACCATCGCTACAGAGTTAATGCTGTGAGAAAGTCGAGGAAAGTCACCATCAGAAAAGGCAAATATCTCACTGAAGACTGCACCAGCTAGTAGACTCAAGTCAACTATCAGCTGAGGGACAGACCATTCATACTTCATAGATACTTCATCTACCGCTGCTCTGCTATGACATCGACTCACATCTCACTTTGTTAACCTTTTCATGCCCTTTCTCCGTTGCTCAATTTTGCATTTCTCACGATCTATTTCAGTTGTTCCATCTCTTGACACGGACAAGAAAGATTATTCCCACCCGAAGTTGATAATAAGCTTCCCTTTTGTTTTGGCCTCGGTTAGAATATCCCCATTACTCGTTCCAGCTGCTGTCTTCTCAACATTCTTCTTTAAAACAGCATTTCTGTGGCGTCTAGCAATGTTCTTGTCCGTAGCTAGATTATCCAACATTCACTTCCATATCATCATCATCATCATCATCATCAGTACCGGGTCTGCTGGCGTAGGTGATCATGTCTCTCCACAACTTTCGATCTCGACAGTTATTTATCATTTCTATTGTTGACCTTCTGCAAAGCCATTCTCTTAAGCTGTCTGGTAGTTTTTCACTTTGCTTCCCTCTATCTCTTCGTCCCTCAATTTTTCAGTTGTTCTCTTCTTATTACATGGCCAAAAAAAATGATGACTGTTTCTTCCGAATATTGGAGATTAGCTCTCTTTTTGCTTTGACCTCTTTCAGAACATTTTCATTACTCTTCTTAGCTGTCCATGGTTTTCTCAACATTTTTCTGTAAAACCACACTTCTACAGACTCCAGTGATTTTCTTGTCTGTTGCCATATTGTCGATGATTAACATCCATATGTTAAGACTGGCTCTACATAACATTTAAGAACTCTTTTTCTTGTTTCTATTGTCAAAAATGGATTGCATAGTATCTTTCTCATTTTTTGGAAAGCTGTTTTTGCCTGAGCCATTCTACATCTCACCTCTTTTGTACATCTTCCGTCTGAGGTTAACAAAGTTCCCAAATGTTTAAATTCATTTACCTGTTTTTATATTGTTCCACTTGTTTTTATTTCGCACTGAGGTGATGTCTTTTTCATTGTCGTTACCTTTACTTCTGTCTTTTTGTTATTAAGGTTGAGTCCTCACTTCCATATATGATAGAGATAAGAGAGATGTAAACACACACACCGACTGACAAAGTGGTAAACGAAGAGAGAAATATGGTGCATATCTTCATAAATTAAAGAAAAAGAAAGTAGGAGAGAGAAAGAGAGAGAGAATAACAGTAAGAAATACAAAATGTCAATATTATTCTCTTTTTACTGCGTGTAAACGAAGAAAAACAAATCCCCGCCGCTAAAGGCATGTTTGAATTATCAATATTATTCCCTCTTCTGCGCTACTCGCTAAATAAAATCTATTTTTAATCTTTTCAAACAAACTTATCATTTCTGCTCTGAGAATATTGAAATGTTGACATTTATTCCCCAGCCATATTTGTTCCCATAAAGACCCCACCTAACCTTTCACCCCGGAATTATCTGCACCCATGTCAAACTTTGAACACTAGACCCCCTCTCTCATTGAGCCGTCCCATATTGAAGCAATCGCCCTGCCACCAATCATTCGCTGCTGAACTAACATGAAGAACTCTCCTCGTCCTCATTCAAACATGAAAGGAAAGGCGCATGAGCTCTTTTCAAAACTGGGGATGAGAAAAAGTCGACGCTCTTCAGCGAACAGAGGAGAACAATCATGCTAACGAGCAAATACTAGTTCCCGGGAATGCAGCGGTACAAAACGAGAGTTCGCCATTTGGAAGCCATGTTGTTTTGGGTCACCCATCTTGTCTGGAAAATGTTGACCCTAGTGAAGTAACTGTCTCACAGATTTATACACTTTATCGGAATAAATCGCAAAGATAAAATATCTGGAATAAATCGCAAAGATAAAATATCTGGAACAAATTACAATTCTTAGGAAATGTGTCTCTAAAAGTCTTGTAGCCTAGATTTAAAGGACTTATATTAAAACACTGAAATGTCAAGAATCACTCTAGCGAAAACGATGCTGCTAACAGATGAGCATGACGGAGCAAGATTGCTGTGGGTACCGCAACCTGTGAGTCAGAAACAAATAAATAACGCCATCCTTAAAAACACTTTCACACAAAAATGGTAAGGTAAAGGTAAAGAGCGAGACTTGAATCAGCGACGCAAGTTTTAACCCATATGTGCTCGGCCCGCCTATCCAGAAGTGTTCGGAGACTTCTGAATAGTGTCGCTTCAAGCATCGAAACTCACGATGCGAGGCGGCAATCCTCAGCTTCCCAAAGGACTACCCTGGTACCCATTTCTGTCAGCGGCTGGGTCTACCCCGGGGGTATTTGTTTTTTCCAACCACGAGTACAACTCACACTGCTCCCAGCGGGAATCGAACACGGGTTGTCCGAACGTCGGTAGTCCAGTCGGATGGTTTTCCCAACTAGGTTACCGAGCCCCCCCCCCCCCCCCCCAAGTCAAACTATAACACAGCATCATCCAACTTTATAGGTCAACTATGGCTGCTGATGTTTTTTTTTTCACTCACTGGCCATCACCGAATCCAGTCTAACAGAAGACCGCTGCAGCAACACAGACTGATAAACAACAGTAGAAGCCGTGCTATAGTTTTGTTGATCCTTCCTTATTTGATCTCTTCATATTTCTTCAGTGTCTACTCTTGCGCCTTGGTTAATCCTCCCAGTTGAATTAATCATTGTTCATCACAACTACATTTAACTTCCATATCTGTCTGTCTGTCTGTCTCGCTCTCTCACTCTCTCTCTCTCTCTCCATGTGTGTGTGTCTGTTTCACTTCTCTTTCCTGCAGGTTTCAGAGAAAAGAAAATACATTATTACTGTTACACGAGTCCTCCCCTCCGCCCCCCCCCCCACCATTTTATGTTATTTCCTTTTATTTTAGTATTTGCTGTAATATCTTTTTGAGACGTTATTACAATATAAGACATGAGTTTCCCTCCTATCTTATGCTCCACATTGCGCTGAAATATTTTGTCTGCCTCTATTTGTTTAAATCTGAAAGTAACATTTAAGCTATACTTTTAGAAATGCCGCGTCATTTTTGTGTTCTTGTGACGCAAATCTACTACGTTCCGCTTGAAGACCTCCGGTTACAAGATGGTGGTAGAAAGTTTGAGTTTATCGATATCTTCAGGATTTAAGTTTGGAAACTGATTATTGTTAGCTCCCTAATGTAGATCGCTGTGTTAGAGTCAACTGGATGTTTCACTTTATGGATTCGCACAGGTGCAACAGAGTTAGTGCCCCTGGGTGCAACCTTTTCAATGGATCAGGAAATATGAATATGGCGCCCCTTGTTGCCAAGTTTTGTGTGCGTACTACGTCATTTCTTTAGACGCTCCACCATTTTCTGTTTTTCGACTACAGATTTATATTTCAAGTTATTTAATGTGGATCACTTTGTCAAGTCTTTTGTTGTTTGTCTATATTACTGCCCAGATATATGTAGACAAATAGGGAGGAACAGAAAATGGTACCAAAATAAGGATATCAAATGCAAGGGGAGCGTTTTTTGCACTAAGAAACATATGGAAATCCAAATAAATTAGGTTCAATACAAAATTAAAATTTTCAACTCCAATATTAAGTCAGTCCTATTATATGACCGTGAAACATGGACAACAACAAAAATAACAATGATGAAGATGTACCCCTTCATTAATGGATGCTTGCACAGAAAAAAAGGATGGAAATGGCAGGACAAAATCACTAACATAGAATTATGAAACAGTACCAGTCAAATACCAATGGATAATGAGATACAGTGAAGACAATGTCGATGAATAAGACACACACTGTGGAAGCCAACTGAGAATGTTACACAATATGCTTTTTTTTTTAATACCCAAGGAAAAAGTCAAAGAGGAAGTCCAAAATATTCTTGGAGAAGTACAGATGGAAGCAGAGATGAAGATGATGGAGAAGACATCGAATTATCTTAAAAGAGTTGCAAGAAACAGAACTGATTGGAATGTGTTTATTTGAAGACCTATGCTCCACAGGGAGTCGAAAGGTAGAAGACTGTGATAAGTCAACTATAGATTCTACTTTAATAATTCTCCGCCGGCGCTACAATGTGTGTGCACCTGACTGCGGTCTTTTCGGCGAATCAAGTGTTGTGGGTACATCCATCGTTGAGAAACGTTGTGCGTACTACGTTATCGTGGAACACGCGTCGCCGCGATAGACAAAATCCCCGACACTCTCTACAACTAATGAAGACGAGGTGGCATTTCCGAAGATATTCATAAATACTCTACTGCCTTGATGCGACTACCGAAAAGTCTAGTCATGAGAAATATCTGAATTCAAGAGAGCTGCAGCTAAAAGAGGGAAGTACTTGTATTTCAAAGACGTTTAACACTACAGGATTAGCTGAGGAGATGAAGACATGGTAAAAGGCTTTTAAAATTAAAAGGAACTGACTTACAAACACCATTTTACAGAGGGCATTAATATACGAGTACCGTGGTCACGTCAAAAGATACAGCGGCATGGAAAGAGCAATAATGGAAGGGGTAGTAGTTCTTGGCAACGCATCAGGGGTAGGATTTGAAGGTGTTTTTAAGACATAAAGGAGACAATGAATATGACAACAGAAGAAGTGGGAGATCTGGCTTGAGACAGAGATTCTTTTACACGGGCTGTGATGAATGCGACATTCTGCAAAGGACATGCGACCTGATGATGATGTTGGTTATCATTTAGGTTAAAAGTAATAAGTAAAGAAAAAATAGTATTGGGAAAGCTTTGAGACAAGTTAAAAGATGTAACATGTGCACAAACAATGTCATTTGAAAATTGCTCGGAAATATCAACAGAAAAAAAGGAAACGAAAGAAAATAATTAGCAGCAAAAGGCACTTTTCTCTAACCATGACTTAACGCCACTGCGAACTGCAAATAGTTGAGGTCAAGGACACAACCGGTACTTTCCAATAGCGTCACCTACACCAAAGAAAGAAAAGTAATAACGATGATAATAATGACAATAATAATAACAGTAATAATAATAATAGTAATCATAATAATAATCTAGGTGATACATCGATATATACACGCATTGTCCACGTGATTACAGAATATGTTCTAGCCGCGGTTGATCATGAAATACAACTTCATTAATCTTCGTCACCTTCATCATTTGCACTAACGAATGCTGCTCTCCTTCGTTCGTCCTGAGAAAAGCTGGAATATGGTTGGTTGGTTGGTTGGTTGGTTGGTTGGTTGGTTGGTTGCATTCGTCCGATGACTAAAGTATTCTAGAGTATCGTGGTAGACTAGAATATTCCTCTTCGTCATCCGCCCTTACTAGGACGTAGTGGACGTGTCTGCGTTGTGTTGTGGTTTGCAGTATAACTATTATATTTGCGCCTTTCGGCCCAATACATCCGACTTCAGCATGACATTTTTGAGTTCCGGGTTGTCTTCCCTCTTCGATCCCTGCACGCTTAGCCAGACTAGACAGGTTAGTCTGTTACTGGAGGAACCACGGAGAGGTGGAGCAGGGTCTGGATGGTTTTGGTTCACCGATCCTGGCGCAAGCCATCAGCTGTGGGTCGCTGACAACTTCCAGCTCTGATGCTGGTAGGCGCGCCTTCGCCTCCAAGCTGGAATATGACGTCATTCTGTTGTTCTTCCAGCGCTTTGCCTTAAGCCCAATGTCTCCGACTCCGTCAGTTTTCTTTGCTGATCGCTATTGCCATTAAAGAGCATTTATCGAAATACGATAAAAACAATATAAAACATGAATATTTGTTTGAAATAACTTTTCTTATCAAGGTCTGTAAGGAGATGGCAAATAAAAGTAAAGGTAAAGTACGAGACTTGAACCGGCGTCTTAGCACGTGAGTTTACACCCATATGTGCTCGGTCGCCTATCCAGAAATGTTCGGAGATTCCTGAATAGTGTCGCCTCAAGCATCGAAACTCACGATGCTTGAGGAGACATTCCTTACCTTCCCACGGTAATACCCTGGTACCCATTTCTGCCAACGACTGGGTCGACCGGGAAGGGGGGGGGGTAATTTTTTATCCCAACCACGAGTACAACTCACCCCCCCCCCTCGGGAATCGAACACAGGTTGTCCGAACGTCGGTAGTCCAGTCGGGTGGTTTACCCAACCAGGCTACCGAGGCCCAAGATGGCAAGAACGTTTGAGGAGTAGCTCAATAGTTTTACCAAAGGCCTACAACAAGGTTAGTTGTGGATAGAGTGACGTCAGCCGTCTATAGCTCGTTTAGCTGATAACGTCACGCGAGTTGGAAGTTTTTTTTGTAAACCTATAGATGGTTATGGGTTAACCATAAACGAGTTTCTAGACCAAGGCATAGGTGACTTTCAAAGACAGGGACAACCGAGAAACATGTGATTCACGACTCCACTTATAAAGTTGTAGTAATAACTCCAGTAATAAAGTAGCAATAATAACTCCAGTCATCATCATCATCAAGTACAAGGCCTGCTGCGTAGGTGATCATGTCTCTCCACAACTTTCGATCTCGGCAGCTATTTAACATTTCTGTTGTTGACCTTCTGCCAAGCCATTAAGCTGTCTGTTATTTTTTCTCTTTGCTTCCCTCTATCTCTTCGTCCCTCAATTTTTCCAATTGTTACAATATATTCCAGTTGTTCTCTTCTCATTACATGGCCAAAAAATTATGATTGTTTTTTTCCAAATATTGGAAATTAGCTCTCTTTTTGCTTTGACCTCACTCAGAACATCTTCATTACTCTTCTTAGCTGTTCATTGTACTCTCTACATTCTTCTGTAAAACCACATTTCTACAGACTCCAATGATTTTCTTGTCTGTTGTACTATTGTCCATGATTGGCATCCAAATGTTAAGACTGGCTCTTCGTAATATTTAAGAACTCTTTTTCTTGTTTCTATTGTCAAAAATGGATTGCATAGTATCTTCCTCATTGTTTTGGAAAACTGCTTTTGCCTGAGCCATTCTGCATTTCACCTTTTTGTACATCTTCCGTCTGAGGTTAACAAAGTTCCCAAATATTTAAATTCACTTACATGTTTTAATATTGTTCCACTTGTCTTTATTTTGCACTGATGCAAAGGTGATATCTTTTTCTTTGTTGTTACAATTACCTCTGTCTTTTTGCTATTAAGGCTGAGTCCTTTATTTTTGCTTTCTTTCACTATAATGTCCAACATTTCTTGTAACTCATTTTCACTCTTAGCAATTAAGACTGTATCATCGGCATACCTTATATTATTTATAGTATGACCTCCAATTGTTATTCAGGCATGCGCCTTATGGATCTTAAAATAATCTCACTATAAATATTAAACAAATCTGGTGACAGCATACAACCTTGTCTAACACCCTGGTTTATTTGTTGAAACATTCCCATTGGTTTCCAGTTCTTATGGCCGATGTTTGTTGCCAGTACATGTTCTTTATAACTTATAGATCTTTGCTGTCTACTTTTATGCATTCTAAAATTTTGATTATTTATTGGAGCTTTACTTTGTCAAATGCCTTGGTGTAATTTATTAAACATAGGTATAGATCTGTTTTCACCTCTATGACTCTTTCTACTAAAGATCTTATGACATAAATGGCATTGCTTGTTCCTTTATCTCTAACAAAACCACACTGTTCATCGCTAATTTCTGGATTGATTTTGTTTCGCACTCTTCGCATGATGATTCTTAGTAATATCTTAGTCATATGAGTCATTCAATCGCACCCGATTTCTTTCTTGAATTTGTCCTTACTGCTGGTATGAACACTTTTGATGTTTGTTGCATTGATTCTTTTAGCATTTCCACTGTTCATCAATGCTTTGTAACTTCTCTATTGCATTGCACCGGTTCTGAATTGTGATTTTATATTTGTCTTGCAGCTTCTTGTCTGATTTTAGTAAATCTAAATTTAACTTGACATTAACTGAGGCTCGTTTTGTTATTTTTAATTTTACTCTAAGCTTTCCCACAACTGGTACATGACCACTATTGCAATCTGCCCCTGGTCTAGTTTTCACACACACCAGACTGTTTCTAAATCTATTGCTTATCATTATATAATCAATTTGATTACGTGCGTTGTCCCAGGGCTTTTCCATGTCCACAGACGCCTTGGATGTTGCTTAAACCAAGTGTTTCCTGTCATCATGTTGTGTGTTCTTGCCCAGTCAATAAGTTTCTCACCTCTTTCATTCCTCTCGCCTAAGCCATAATGACCAACTACTTCCTGAACTCTTTCCTTTCCTACTTTTGCGTTAAAATCCCCTAGAACTATGGTGTTTTCATGGGTTTGCATGTATGAAGTGCCTCATTTAACTCGTAAAATTTATCAATTGTTTCCTCTAGACTAACTGCTGTTGGTACATAAACTTGTATAGATTTATGTCTATTGGCTTTCCATTCAATTTCACTAAAAGGACTCTGTCCGATATTGGGTAAACGCCTTCCACTGTTCTTGCTCTTTCTGCATCCAAGATGATACCTACTCTTCTTTGGTGTTCAGTGTCTCAAGGATACATTATTTTATGTTTATCAGAATACATCTCCCCTGATCCGTGTATCTCATTTCGTAAAAGTCCCAGTAATTGTAAACCCATTCTTGTCATTCTTGTATGATGTTTTCTAGTTTACCCTTCTGCATGAGTGTTCTCACATTCCAAGTACCTATCTTTAGGGTTTGTTTTATCTTTTTTTGCTTACAGTAGCTTGATGACGATCGGGTATCACCTGTAGCACATGATGTCTCCTACCGTACGAGGGTTTTCCATTGGAATCCCCCTTAACGCTGTTGTCGTGATTTCTATTGTTGTGGCGGTTCATGATTATACAAAGAAGTTATGACGGTGGTTTTCTGTTGCCTTCCGTCGGTTTGTTTACGGTTGGCTCCGCTAGCCTTTGACTATAACGTCTCACCCACAAGTCAGTGGGGTTGTTTTACTTCGTGTACCCTCCCTTAGCCTTTTACTCTCCCGAACTTACCTGCAAGTCAGCAGGGCAGCCGCAGGTTGTACTGTTTACTGCATACAGTAACAGGTAAAATTACCTGATCTGACCAACTCCAGTAATAAAGTAGTAATAATAACTCCAGTAACAAATTAGTGATAATAACTCCAGCAATAAAGTAGTAATAATAACACCATAAATAAAGAGATAATTATAAAACCAGTAATAAAGTAGTAATAATAACACCAACAATAAAGTAGTAATAATAACACCAGTAATAAAGTAGTAATAACAACTCCAGCAATAAATAAGTAATAATAACTCCAGCAAAAAAATAGTAAAAATAACACCAGAAATAAAGAGGTAATAATAACACCAGTAATAAAGAGGTAATAATAACACCAGTAATAAAGAGGTAATAATAACGCCAGTAATAAAGAGGTAATAATAACACTAGTAATTAATTAGTAATAATAACAGCAGTATTAAGTAGTAATAATAACACAAGAAATGAAGATGTATTAATAACACCAGTAATAAATTAGTAATAATAACACAAGAAATGAAGAGGTATTAATAACACCAGTAATAAATTAGTAATAATAACACCAGAAATACAGAGGTAATAATAAATGCAGTAATAATAAATGCAGTAATAATAAATGCAGTAATAATAAAGGTAATGCCAAAGGATCCACAATAAAGAAACGAGAAAGGTCGACTTCGGGATCATAGACAGTTCTCCTGAAGATTCACTAACTCCATCCTGTTGTTATTTCTTCATATAAGAGTAGGAGTAATGTAAATCATAGAGTGGGAAAAAAAAGATAGATTGCATTTAAAATAAATACTAGGTTTTATTTCTGAACACATTTATAATTACTGCATTTGTTAGATCACATCGAGCCTTACACCAGCGTTGTCCTTATACTGTAGACGTGCACACGTATTCTTGACTCGTATTTATTATTCTTGGACTTCCGGTCAATATGGTGGATATGGTTTTCAGGAACCATTGAGACTCTGTCTAAGTGTTCCTTGTTACATTTTCCTCATATTCCACGTCCGGCTTGATGCCGGAGCTACCGAGTTTAGTGCTCTGTGCACACCGTGAGCTGTTTTTTTTTTTTCATCGGATCGTGTTTCAAAATCAGGGATTGCTTACGATGAATGATTTCGTATGACGAAAGACTGACAGCTGCGTTCACTTTCTGTGCGGCTACGCCTTATGTCTTTTGGCGTGTGTTGTGTCTGCTATGATGGGGACTGCAGATAGTTTTGTTTGTTTGGATCCTTCAATGAGATGAGTTGTTAATCCGGACGATTCCACTGCACGGGTGGTTGAGAAATTATGGATTTCAGCTCGTTTGCTGGGATACCGGGACCTTCAACTAACTACAGTTACTAGAACTATGTATTTTTTGTCATGTGAAAATAATAATTGAAAACAAAACCAATCTTTCTACATTTATCTTATTTCTGGGTGTGCGTGTGTGTGTTTGTGTGTTGGGGGAGATGGTTATAGACTGAAGAATAAAGGTCGCATTCCAGTGCAGTCGCCACGAGGTCTTCGGGTCAGAGTTTTTATTTCACAAGCCCACTCCCGAGTATAACAAATGTCATTATTAATTTTGTTCGCCTTCTAAATGTCATTATTAATTTTGTTCGCCTTCTAAATGGCATTATTAATTTTGTTCGCCTTCTAAATGTCATTATTAATTTCGTTCGCCTTCTAAATGTCATTATTAATTTCGTTCGCCTTCTAAATGTCATTATTAATTTTCTTCGCCTTTTAAATGACATTATTAATTTTGTTCGCCTTCTAAATGTCATTATTACTTTTCTTCGCCTTCTCCTAAATGTCATATTAATTTTTTTTCGCCTTCTAAATGTCATTATTAATTTTCTTTCGCCTTCTCCTAAATGTCATATTAATTTTCTTCGCCTTCTCCTAAATGCCATTATTAGTTTTCTTATCCTACTCCTAAATGCCATTATTAATTTTCTCCGCCTTTTCCTAAATGCCATGTTTTGCATCCCCTGGGATAAGCATATCTCAAGTTGATAATTAATTGACGTGATGTGATAACCTCTCCAGGATCAGATGCGGCCAATGAGCTGATATCACCTTCAGGATGTACCATTGTCACGTCCGTGCTTGGTCTAGCTGCTACTGTTTTCAGCCGTGCTAGTTTAAGTCCACTTTAACTGTAACTTTACAATGAAAATAACAACAAGAATAAACGTAATATATTATCAAAAATATTATTTGTATAAATTCATATGAACAATTAGACCGTGACTTTAATGTGCAACAAATTACCGCCCTCTTCCAGTCATATAACACGACACCTTGCACAAGGGAGACAACTTAATTAATCAGCTGTCCCAGGCTTGTATTGTTATTTAAATAATGGTGTTTTGATTTTCCTCTTCGTCTACCTCCCTTTACGTGCATGTAAATTATTTGTCGGTAAAGTCTGAACAATTGTAAATCTGTTGGTGTCTGACATGTTGCATTATAAAAATTGCGTCCTAGTTTTTTATTTTTCTTTGGTATTGTATACAACAATGGATCTCAACATTTCAGTGGGTCATGAGCAACCATTTATGATTATGTTCACAGAGTTCTTTTATGGAGGGTGAAGATTAAGGGTCACGTTTAAGCGGACTTGTGAAGTGTTGTAGCTGTAGACAGTTGAAGTTTTAGAGTCACGTCTCTCTCTCTCTCTCTCTCTCTCTCTCTCTCTCTCTCTCTCTCTCTCTGCGATCAGGACTCAATCAGAGCAGGACTCCAGGCTCTCGCACGAAGACAGCCGTCTGTTTAAGCCTGTTAGATCCACTCCGCTTGAATACCTGTTAAAACGTTGCACTATGTTCTGCGCCAGTGGCCCAGTGCATCCGATTTCAGCCAGCATTTTGTTCAGGTTTGCTTTCCTTAGCCGTTGATTGTCCCCAATCTCCCTACAAGAACAGCAGATGATCTTTTCTGTAAGGGGATTCTGCCTTTAGATGGTCGGCCCTCCCAGGTTTGCGAGCACCATCTGCCCGAGTCACTAGAGGTGATTAACACAGACACGCGCCTTGTAATATGAGGAAACTGCAACAAGGAACACTTTTCATGCACAGCCTCCAACTGTTCCCGCCGCCTATCCCCATATACAGGTAAGTCACGTCCTCTTGAAAATGATGATCGTCGTAGCACTTGATGATGTTAGTCAGCTCAAGGCCTGTCACGTCACCATATAGCTTGCCCAGATATGGTACCGGTGATGGCCACAAGAATCATCTCTGTTCATCATAAGAAATAGGCAAGTTATTGCAGTGCTGCAGTAAAGCTAGTAGCAAGGAGTCAGTGATGGAGTGTGACAGCTTACACCACACCTTGTAGGAGTGTGCGTTACACCCACCACTGGCTCCTCTATTCATCATATGTTGGACGGGGAACTGGTTGGTCTCGAGGCAAGGCGCCGGCCTCGAGACAGAGAGGTTGTGAGTTCAAATTCCGGCTGCACTAGTTGGGATTTTTATTTGTGATTTCTCTATGCAGCAACAACCCTGGCCTCAGCAGCGATGACCGGCTTTAAACGTCAATCACTCATCGTCTGAAAAAAAATATGAGTACCTCAGAATTTGGAGTTATCTGCCTGTGCGGCGAGGGACCCATGTGCACACGGTTCCCATGGAGAAATGGATTAACACGTAAAATGCAGTTCCTAGTCTATAGGGATTTCACTAAAGGTGAAAGCTGGAGAACGAAGAAATCTATATATTTGACAAGATTGTAGCAGATGTTCAGTTCCCAATTTTCCTGCGTCACGGCCTCATCATGGGAGCCGCGATAGCTCAGTGGTTTGTGAGCTGGACTGCAAAGGACAAGAGGTAGGGTTGGATCCCAGCTGACGGCTCCAGTTCACCCAGCCTGTAATGGGTACCGGATTTTTTCTGGGAAAGTAAAGCGGCACGGACCTAATACCGGCCCCATTATCCCAAAAATCATGTGCCGAAATCATGTGTACGGGGGTACTTTACTTTCTTTTTTTTTTACAGCCTCATTCATCAGAAGTTCCTATCATTAGCGTGTTGAAAATATGGCAGTTAAATCTGGCGTGGCCTGCCGGAGTCTAAAAAATGTTTCCCTGTTATTTTCTTTCCATTCGTTGAATGTTTACTTTTCTTTAAAAGTGCGTTAAGTGGACGTAGATGCAGCGTGAGGTGGTTTACAGCAGATGTGATATCTACGCCTTTTGGTCTAATACATCCGACTTCAGAACGGCATTTTGGGTACAGGGTTGTCTTAGCGCCTGCGCTAATTCCAATATATACTTTATGATCAGTGGGCGTAAGGCATCCCCAATAATCGTTGTCCCAACAAATGAAGTCAGGTGTTCACTTCGGTGAAACACTCGATCCGACCGCAGTCCAGTTGTGACAAATTTATAGTCTAACTCAGATCACATTTCCTGTCCAGGGCAAAGCCGGGCCTGCTACCGTTTCACTACACTCTACGGCCAGTCGCCTGCAGCACTATATCTCAGTGCGCGGGCGCCAAAACCATGTTGATTTTCTGGTCAGGTGAATGCGGCTGGACAAGCGCTTTTGTCTAGTGAGATTCACATGACTACACTCATGTGTGTGTTGTGAGTGACTCGATGAGCTTGATCCACAAAGTCAGAGAAGATCCACATGCAGAAATTGACTGAAGTCTATACAGAAGTTAATGATTTGCAGTAAAGGTAGAGGTACGAGACTTGAATCGGCGTCTTAACACTCGAGTTTCCACCCATATGTGCTCAGCGCCTATTCGGAGTTTCTGAGTTTTCTGTATAGTGTCTCTTCAAGCACCGAAACTCACGATGCGAGGCGGCATTCCTCACCTTCCCAGAGTTCAACCCTGGTACCGATTTCTGCCAGAGGCTGGGTCGACTGCGGGGGCATTATTTTTCACTCATGAGTACAATTCACACTGCTTCTAGCGGGAATCGAAACACGGTTGTCCGAACGTCGGTAGCACAGTCGGGTGGTTTTCCCAACTAGGCTACCGAAGCTCACGATCATGCTGATGTTGAAGACAACAAGAGAGAGCAGATAAATTAGTTGGTTCTGCGATCATATCCGATGAACAACCCACGGATAGGACTAATACCAACACTCTCAGAAATAGACAGATTGAAGGATTAAGTAAAAACTGTTCCCTATCTAGACAACAATATCGGTGGGGGGGGGTGTGAAGCTTGGCATTGCTAAAACAGAATGAAACTCTTCTTCTTCTACCTTTCAGCTCCCTGTGGAGCATAGGTCTTCAACAAACACTTTCAAGTCTCTGTGAAGCATAGTCTTCAACAAACACTTTCAGCTCCCTGTGGAGCATAGGTCTCAACAAACACTTTCAGCTCCCTGTGGAGCATAGGTCTTCAACAAACACTTGCAGCTCCCTGTAGAGCATAGGTCTTCAACAACACTTTCAGCTCCCTGTGGAACATAGGTCTTCAACAAACAATTTCCAAGTCGTTCTGTTTCTTGTCCTTCTTTTAAGATCATTCCACGTCTTCCCCATCATCTTCACCTCTGCTTCTGTCTGTCTTCTCCAAGAATTTCTTGGTCTTCCTCTTTGTCCTTTCCCCTGGGTATTCCAAAAAAGGTCTGTTGTGTAATACTCTCAGTTGGCTTCGCAGGTGTTGCCCTATTCAGTGCCATCGTCTTCGCTGTATCTCTTTATCCACTGGTATTTGACTGGTCAATTTCCATAATTACCATTATTAATTAATTAATAGTTAGTGATTTTGTCCTGCCATTTGCATCCTTTTATTCTGCGTAAGCATCCATTAATGAAAGTCTATATCTTCATGATTGTCAATTTTGTTGTTCTCCATGTTTCACAGCCATATATAGGACACACTTAGAATGAAATTATGTACGAATAAAGAAATTGTCAGCCAACACCGAACTAGCACAGTTTGTTCCTTCGCGCTGATGAACAATTTGAGAAAATAATCAGAGCACCGATGAATGCGTCCGGGTGCAGTGATGGTTATACTAAAATAACAAATTGAGTTAAGCCTTTAGCTAATCTGTTAATTTAGACACACCGATGCTACCAGAGATTCTACATGGAAATCAAAAGCAGTAAAAAAAAAAAAAAAAAAAAAAAAAAAAAAAAAACCAGGATTTCTTGATTCTGTCAAAAGATGGCCGAAACGAAGATGGAATATTATTACAGAATGAAGGGTAAAATCATCATCGAAAAATTAAATTTTGATGTTAACTAACTCAACCAGCAGAATAAATGCGTTCCTTGCAGTTCATGACGTCTTGCACTTAATTGCTGAGAACTCTTTAAGGAAAGCATTTAATTCTTTGTAACTCCGATAGGGCATTAACTTCAGGAAATTCTGTGCACCTACTGCCCTGGTCACCCCAAGAGTTCATGGCACTGAAAAGCTAAGCAAATGGTTCGTGGTTATTTATAGCAGCACATTATATGAACAGCTTGGCAAGTAATATTTTCGGTGAAATTTGTGCTTAATGATTTTTTTTTTAAAGACTGAGAAGAACGTCGTTTTGCCCTTCTAGAAATAGAGAATATGGTGTTTATTATGTTTTCTGAATGAACAAGGCTCCTAGCCGAAACGTCAGTATTGTATTGTGTTCCCTATTTGTAAAGCTGTCACCATACCTTGGAGTGTCTAACACTCCCCATCACTGGCTCCTTGCTACCAGCTTTACCGCAGCATTACAATTATTGCATGTTCCCTAGAATATGTGTTACTGTTAACATTCTTTCCAACCATCGGCTGTTTTTGTTTTTTTATGTGGTCAGCATTACGTTAGTGCCGGTTTATTTCCTAGAGAAAGGAATCAGGTACCCATTTAAAGGGAGCCGCGATAGCTCAGTGGCTAGTGAACTGGACTACAAAGGACAAGAGGTAGGGTTCGATCCATACAAGATCTACAATTCCTTAATGAAATAAACATGATAAGCAAAAAATATGGACTAGATATGAATATCAAAAAGACTAAAACTATGAACATAAACAAAGAAAATACTCAAAACCCACAAGTGGATATCAAAATAGAATGAATAGACCTGGAGACAGTTCAGAACTACAACTACCTTGGACATACTATAACCAGTGATGGAAAATGTACAACTGAAATAAACAAAAGAATAGAAATGGCAAAAAGTAATTTTAATGTCATGAAGAACATACTAACATCAAAACAAATAACCACAGGGCTAAAACTAAGAATAGCAAAATGTTACATATTCTCAATATTCCAGTATGGTGCAGAACATGGACATTAGACAGAAAACAGAACAGAGAATTGAATCCTTTGAAATGTGGATATATAGAAGAATAGGTAGAATTGGATGGAAGGAAAAGAAAACAAACGATGAAGTCAAAAACAACTAAAAATGAAAAGAGAACTACTAAGCACAATTCAAACAAGACAAATGCGATTTTGGGCCATGTTAAAAGAAACAACAGCCTACTAAAGTAATCCTGGAGGGGAAAATACAAGGTAAAAGAGACAGAGGCAGACCAAGACTAATATGGGTGAGTAACATCAAAAGATGGACAAATCAGCCTATGACAATCTGCACCATCCAAGCAAGAGACAGATTAGAATGGCGCCCCATGGTAGCCAACCTTCGTTGCGGAGACGGCACTGGATGATGATGACTACTACTATTATAATTACTATTATCTCTTCTTCTTCTTCTTCTTCTTCTTCTTCTTCTTCTTCTTCTTCTTTTCTCTTTCACTGATACCTAAAAGGTGTCGAGGTTATATCATTTGTCGTTCTTGAGCTGCTGGAACTGTCTGAATTAGTGACTTTCCTTTGTTTTTACATGTCTCTGTCACTGCATCTATCCATCTTCTTACTATTATTACTAGTATTATTGTTACTACTACTATTATTATTACTATTACTATTATTGTTATTATTATTATTATTATTATTATCATTTTAATTATATCATTTGGATAAAAGAGATAGGGGTTAACAAGGTCACAGCCAGAAATGAGAGACTTAGTGGACGTACAAGAAGACTTATCAACCAACACAGAACTGGAGTCGTCAGTCGCTGGACACTGTGGGACTTGCTGAGGAGGGGATCTGAGCACCTATGGACATGTTCGGGTGTCTTTCTTTCTTTTTTCACTTCCTCTTGTACCAGCTAGGGTCTCCGTGGGGATAGAAAGTTCTGGTTCTCAATTTTTTTTGACTTCCTTCATTATCAATCAATGTTGTTCAAACTTTTCTTTTATGCTGTCTTACTCTATGTCTGCCTTTGCTGTTCACCCTTCACTTTCAATTTACTCGTTGTATGGTCAGGAATCATGTGGCATTCTTTCTAGATAAGCAAACCAGTTCATTTGTTCTTCTGTATGTAACTTAGGATGGCTCAATGTAAACTCATTCTCTTATGTCATTTCTGACTCTCTTTGTTTTTGGGAATAGGCAAATAATTGCGATGCTGCGGTAAAGCTGGTAGCAAGGAACCAGTGGTGGGGAGTGTTACACACTCCAAGGTATGAAGACAGCTTTACAAGGGAGGAACACACACAATACTGACGTTTCGGCCTGAGGCCTTCTTCAGAGTACAAGGACAACGAAAACAAACGGTGAAACACAATTATCTATAACTACATGATCATAAGAAAGAAGAGGTGGACAGAAAAGAGGGAAGTAGGTCTCTTTTTTGGGTACTCCAAGCGCTTTTCTCAGACATTGCATCTCTGTGGTGACAAGCTTTCTTTTATTCTTAGAGGTAGATGACTAATTTTGACATTTGTAGCACAATTTTGCAACGAATTTACTCTGTATAAGATTTTTGTGTGTGGTAATAGGACATGTTCAATGGAAGTGCAATGATGATAACCCAAAAAATAAAACACTAATATTATTATCTATCTATCTATTGTCCTTTCGAGCCGAAGACGGCACATAGGGCAGAACCACAATCTCAAAAACAGAAACCTTGCGTGCCAAAGTGGCACATATTGCAGAGATCACTGCTTCTAAAATCTATGACTCTGTTTCCATAACAATACTTTTTACAATGACAGCTTGTCAAGCCATCAATCAACCTCCTTAGTCACCTCTTACGACATGCCTGGAAGGTCACAGTGTCACTATTCTTTAGTTCCTTCATATAAGCTCCGGTAACACACAGGAAAATAGTATAGTGACATGATTATTGATCACGGTAAAGTTCTAAGACTTTACAAATCTCAAAGAAAGTAGGAGGTTGCAGAACGACTGTAATGTCGTATAAAAGGACGCTGGTAATCCCGAGCTATATGACAGTCTGCACCCATACGACACCAGTTTAAAATGACTAGACACCTATAGCCTGCACTAAGTGCGCTGAGGCAGTTCTTGTAATTAGTGATAATTATCAGCTCTCAGACATTCTCAATTTGACTTTAGTGTATTGGTGGCAGGATCATGAAGGAAAAGTCCCAGGTATTCTTTGATTGGATGTTAATAATGTGGCTTATTCTGCTGGGTCATCGCAATAAATATGAAGGCCGACTGGAGTCGCGCTCAAAAGTCGCCGGACAGTGCTGTAGCATTGTTAATAAACTGGCAACGATATATGGCCTGTGGCGTGTTGGTAGAGGGATGATAGCAAGCAATTATGATGAAGTCAACAATTTGGTAAAAATATTAGTGGCTTATATGCTGGATGCTGTTTTGCTGAGTAGTTTCTCTCGTGGCTGAATCTGCCAAGATTGGATAGACAGATCAATCAGCAGCGAGAATCAAGGTGTATTCGTGGTGTCAGGCCTTTTCTCCTTTCTCCTGCGCCTTTTTTCTTCTGAATTTGATACCATCACTGATAACAATAACTATTTATTTTTCCCCATGAGCAAATCTTTAAAAACATCACAGAGATGCCAGACCTAAACATTAATGGAAAGATATCAATAACCTAAGATATGATGATGATACTATTCTACTAAGAAGATCATAAAGATCTACAACAATACTTAATGAAATAAACATGACAAGCAAAATATATGGACTAGATATGAATATCAAAAAGACTAAAACTATGATCATAACACAAAGAAAATTTTCAAGACCTACAATTAAATATCAAAGTTAAGGAATACATCTGGAGACAGTTCAGAGCTACAACTACCTGGGGCACACTATAACCAGTGATGGAAAAAATACAACTGAAATAAACAAAGAATAGGTATGGCAAAGAGTAATTTTATGTCATGAAAAATATACTAAAATCCAAGCACTAGAGCTGGAAGTTGTCAGCGACCCACAGCTGATGGCTTGCGCCAGGATCGGTGAACCAGAACCATGCAAACCCTGCTCCACCTCTCCGTGGTGACTCTAGTAACATACTAACCTGTCCTATCTAGTCTGACCAAGCGAGTAGGGATCGAAGAGGGAACCCGGTACTCAAAAATGTCATGCTGAAGTCGGATGTGTTGGATCTAAAGGCGCAAATATCACAGTTATACTGTAAATCACAACACAACGCAGACACGTCCACTTTTCCTTTAAGAGCGGGTGATGAAGAGGTACACTCCTTTAGTCATCGGGCGATCGCAAGCAAAACAAATAACACCAGGGCTAAAACTAAGAATAGCAAAATTTACATCTTCTCAATATTCCTGTATGGTGCAGAAACATGGACATTATACAAGAAAACACACAGAAAATTGAAGCCTTTGAAATGTAGATTTATAGAAGAATAGGTAGAATTTGCATGGGAGAAAGAAAACAAACGATGAAGTTTAAAACAACTAAAAATTGAAAAGAAAAATACTAAACGCAATTAGAACAAGACAAATGAAATTTTTGGGCATGTTAAATGCACAACAGCCCTTACAAATAAAAGTAATATTTGTAGGAAAATATAAGGTAATAGAGACAGAGGCAGACCAAGACTAACATGGGCGAGTAATATCAAAAGATGGACAAGTCAACCTATGACAATCTGGACCATCAAAGCAAGAGACAGAGTGGAATGCGCTCCATGGTAGCCAACCTTCGATGCGGAGACGGCACTCGATGATGATGACGATGATGATTTGATGATGATGATGATGATTTATTTTAAAATGTATGAAAGAGAGGAAAACAGCCAACACAGAACTGATACGATGCACTGTAGGTAGAAGATTGTGGATGGACATGATCGCCTACGCCAATCGGTATGGCACATGATGGTGATGATGAAAGAGACCAGCGTGACTGATATTAGTGGGAATATAACTGGAAGGTCAAACTGCATGTTAGAAAAAAACCACGTGAATTAGCGGTGAATGTTTAGTAGACCAGTGACGAGAAAGTGAATTAATTTGTAAGTTACCAGAAATGTGGCGATGATAATAATTGTCTGTTTGTACTAAGGATCATCGTTATGGTCACTAACACCATATTCCTTGTACGCCATTTGGCGTGTCGGGGTGCTCTTTACTTTTTTTAATTTATATATACTAGGATCAGGGAGCCGCGATAGCTCATCGGTTAGTGAAAATGAACTACAAAGGACAAGAGGTTGGGTTCGATCCTGACCAACGGCTTCCAGTTCACCCAGTCTTATATGGGTACCGGATTTTTTCTGGGAAAGTAAAGCGTCACGGGCGTAATACTGACCCAACATTACCCTAAAAATCATGTGCTGAAGGTCTGTAGAATTGATGGTCACTAACACCATATTCCCTATACGCATCTTGGCGGGACCGGGGCCTCTTTACTTTTTTTTTTCTACTAAGATCATGGTAACTTAACACCGGACGAATCTATAGGTGATCCAATATCCACTTGAGAATCAGGAATCAGGAATCAGGAATACCGAGCGAGCTCGAACCAGCGTGCACG
>JAVIAB010000059.1:33488228-33500728 GCA_032433765.1 Megaustenia siamemsis
TTTTAGCTCCTGGTGGGCATAGGTCTTCAACAAACACTTTCCAAGTCGTCTATTTTTTTGCCATTCTTTTAAGATCATTCATGTCTTCACCCATCATCTTCATCTCTGCTTCTATCTGTCTTCTCCAAGAATTCCTTGGTCTTCCTCTTTGTCTTTTCCCCTTGGGATTCCAAAAGGGCCTGTTGTGTAATACTCTCAGTTGGTTTCCATAGTGTGTGTGTCCTATCCATCGCCATCGTCTCCGCTGTATCTCTTTATCCACTGGTATTTGACCGGTACATTTCCATAATTTCCACGTTAGTGACTTTGTTCCTGCCATTTCCATCCTTTATTCTGCGCAAGCATCCATTAATGAAAGTCTGTACTTTCGTGATTGTCCAATTTTGTCATTCTCCATGTTTCACAGCCATATAATAGGACCGACTTAACATTTGAGTTGAAAATTTTATTTTTGTATTTAGCCTAATTTCTTTGGATTTCCATATGTTTCCCAGTGCAATGAAAGCTCCTCTTGCTTTTGATATCCTTATTTTGGTATCATTTCTGTTCCTCCCTCTTTATCTATATTACTGCCCAGATATATATAAGATTGTACGTCTAGTAGAGGTATTTCTCCTAGTTTTATATGGTTATTGCCAACTGCATTAATTCTCATAATATTGGTCTTATCTCTATTAATCTTTAGTCCTAGCTGTTGTGATCTCTCATCTAATATACTCATTTTAATCCTGCATCTGTTGATGGCTGTGTGATAGGAGAGCTATGTCATCAGCAAAGTCTAAATCATCAAGTTGTTTGGTCAGTGAACCACTGGATCCCATTTCTGTTGTTTTGAGTTATTTTCATAATCCAATCTATGGCCAGTAGAAAGAGAAATGGAGACAGGAGCCATCCTTGCCTTACTCCTGTTCTTATTTCAAATGCTTCTGTAAGCTGTCCTTCATGCACCACACTACATTTTGTTCCTTCATACATTGTTTTTATCAGGGTTAATAAACTTTATGGGGATTCCGTAATGACTCAGCAACTTCCAAAGCATTCTTCTGTCTAAACTATCAAATGCCTTTTCGTAATCTATGAATCCAATATAAAGTGGGGATTTTAGTTCTAAACTTTGTTCAACTATTATACGTATGGTAGTTATTTGATCAGCACATGATCTGTTCTTCCTAAAACCTGCTTTTCATCTCTCAAGTGTTTTCTCTATAGCCTCTTTAGTCTCTCCAGAATGATTCTGCCTAATATTTTTCCTGGCACTGATAGTAGCATAATTCCCTATAATTTGTGCACTCCTGTAAACTTCCTTTCTTGGTAGTTTTGATCATATAACCTTCTCTCAAGTCTTTAGGTATTTCTTCCGTCTCCCAAATTTTATCCAATAGATCCTGTAACATCTTGGTAGAGGTGTTAATATCTGCTTTGATGGCTTCCGAAGGAATTTCATCTGGTCCTGTGGCTTTACCATCTTTTAATAATTTGATGGCTTTCATTATTTCTTCTTTGCTTGGTTTTCCGCAGTTAACGTGTAACTCCTCTTCTGCTGGTAGTATATCTGGAGGATTATTTGAGCCGGGTCTGTTCAAAAGTTCTTCAAAGTGTTCTTTCCATCTCTCCATTTGTTCCCTTATATTACTAAGCAGATTTCCTTTCTTGTCTTTGATAAAGGCGTTGATCTGTTTGTATTTTTCCACCTAATTTCTTTGTGCTGTTGTACAGTGTTCATATTCCCTTATTTGCTGCTTCTTCTGCCTCTTTAGCTAGTTCATCTATATATTTCCTCTTACCCTTTTAATGCATCTTCTCACTTCTTTGTTCACCTCTGTGTAAGCTTCCTGTGTCTTGCTTTATTACTTCTTGTTTGTGCTTTATTTATGTCTGCTTTCTTGTTCTTTCTTTATTTAATTTTATCCAGGGTCTCTGCTGTCATCCATGCCTTTTCTGGCGTCTCTTTTCCCCAGTGTTTCTTCGCATGTCTCTTTCCATATATTTTTACCTGTTTCCAATGATCTTCTATATTTATTGTATTTTCTAGTTGTTGGAGGACTTGGTATTTGTTTGATATTGTGACTGCGATTTATCTTTAAATTCCTTGTTCTTTAAGAAACCTACATTGAAATACTTTCTACCCTTATTCGTTTGTATTATACTTTTCAATTTAATTTTAAGTTTGGCTAACAGAAGATGATGATCAGAAGCTATATCTGCCCCTCTATATACTTTTACATCCTGTAAGTGACTTAAACTTATTATTAATACATATGTGATCAATTTGATTTTCCGTTCTATGATCTGGTGACACCCATGTAGCTTTGTGTATTCTTTTATGTTGGAATATTGTTCCTCCTAGGCTCATTTGATTAAGGGCGCCAGAAATTCACAAATATCTCTCCATTCTCGTTTATATCTCCAAGTCCATGTTTTCCCATAATCTCTTCGAAGCCTCTGTTTCCTGATCCTACCTTAGCATTTAGGTCTCCCATAAAGATTATAATATCCTTGGCTCGTCTTGCATCCATCTGCCATTGTAGCTGTTATATAAAAATCATCTTTAACTGAGTCATCTTTATCGTTGGTTGGTGCATAGCATTGTATAATGTGTAATTTTATTTTGTTTTTTGGTTGTTCTAAATGTTGCTCTCACCAGTCTTGGTCCCACTGCCTCCCATTCTATTAGTGTCATCTGTGCATTTTTTGATAGCATTATAGCTACCCCTTCGCTATGTTGTGCTCCTGGTTCCTGGTTCCTGATGATAAAATCATCTCCCCTGTATTCAATTTTATTCTCTCTGCTCCCAGCCATCTTGTTTCACACATTCCCAGAATATCTATCTTATAGTTGGTCATTTCTACTGCCACTTGTGCCGCTTTTCCCTGTTCGTTAAGGGTACGAACATTCCAGGTGCCAATTCTGGATGATTTCCTGGTAGACAAAGGGTGAGTCGGCAACCCGGACTCCTTATGGCTTTCTCCGGATTGCGTCATACGTCTCTTAGACAGAGAGCCCTTCTCTTTCCTGGTTGACGGATTAACTTTATCTTTCTTTGACTTGTTCATGTTTGTGAAGTTTTTTCGGCTTACTTTTTTTACAGTATGGAATAGCCAGTCCCATGCCTAACCCTCCTTTCTCGCCTCTTACGAACATGCCTGGTAGGGTACAGCGCCGCTATTCTTTACTCCCCTTTCGGGCCCCGGCAGCGCACGGGCGGATTATGATCATCATCTAATGCAATGTGTTGACGCGAGCCGTTAGCCTCCAAACTCAGGATTAAGATGTTGATGTTGAAATTTCTTTAATGGTTTTCTTGATTCCACTTGAAAACGTCTGCTCATGCCTATTCTGGAGCCACTAATGCAATACTAGACTTTCTGTATCACAGATCCCACCATTGGGAGAATCTGGCTCTACCCCATAATATCAACTCATTATACACGAATCCACTTTTTTAACAAGATTAGCGCTCTTTCCAATCACGGAATGGTCAAATCTCAGGGTTGAAATAAAAATAATCTGATCAGAACACTACGCGGGCGCCATCATTTGGCTGAATGATGTCAAAATATGCAGACCAAGGAAAGGGGATGATAATTAGATCACATGTCAGAAGATTTCCTCTCCCTTTAACCACAGATCGGGAGATTAAGGGTAGAGAAAAGCAACTGAACTTACTAACTGTTCAACATATATCAACGTCTTTATTTTATTGGGTATCAACATCTGTGTTAATGAGGTATCAACATCTGTGGCTTATCAGGTATCAACATCTGTGTTTCATCAGGTATCAACATTTGTGTTTTATCAGGTCTCAACATCAATGTTGTATCAGGTATCAACATTTGTGTTTTATCAGATATCATCTTTTGTTATTTATCAGATTCAACATCTGTGTTTTATAAGGTATCAACATCTGTGTTTTATAAGGTATCAGCATCTGTGTTTATCAGGTGTCAACATCTGTGTTTTATCAGGTATCAACATCTGTGTTTTATAAGGAATCAACTTCTGTTATTGTCAGATATCAACATCTGTGTTTTTTCAGGTATCAACATCTGTGTTTTATAAGGTATCAACATCTGTGTTTTATAAGGTATCAACATCTGTGTTTTATAAGGTATCAACTTCTGTTATTTGTCAGATATCAACATCTGTGTTTTTTTCAGGTATCAACATCTGTGTTTTATAGGTATCAACATCTGTGTTTTATAAGGTATCAACATCTGTGTTTTATCAAGTGTCAACATCTGTGTTTTATAAGGTATCAACATCTGTGTTTTATCAAGTGTCAACATCTGTGTTTTATAAGGTATCAACATCTGTGTTTTATCAAGTGTCAACATCTGTGTTTTATAAGGTATCAACATCTGTGTTTTATCAAGTGTCAAATTCTGTGTTTCATCGGTTATCAGCATCTGTGTTTTATCAGGTATCAACATCTGTGTTTTATCAAGTATCATCATCTGAGTTTTATCAAGTGTCAAATTCTGTGTTTCATCGGTTATCAGCTTCTGTGTTTTATCAGGTATCAACATCTGTGTTTTATAAAGTATCAGCATCTGTGTTTTATCAGGTATCAACATCTGTGTTTTATAAAGTATTAACATCTGTGTTTTATCAGGTATCATCATCTGAGTTTTATCAAGTGTCAAATTCTGTGTTTTATCAGATATCATTATCTGTGTTTTATCAAGTGTCAACTTCTGTGTTTTAACGGTTATCAATATATGTTATTTATAAGGTACCAACATCTGTGTTTTATAAGGTATCATCATCTGTTTTTTTATAAGGTATCATCATCTGTGTTTTATAAAGTATTAACATCTGTGTGTTATCAGGTATCATCATCTGTTATTTATCAGGTATCAAGATCTGTGTTTTATCGGTTATCAATATCTATTATTTATCAGGTATCAACACCCGTATTTTTTCAGATATCAACATCTGTTTTTTTTATCAGGTATCAATATTTTTGTTTTATAATGGTATCAACATCTGTGTTTTATCGGGTATAACATTTGTGTTTTATCAGGTATCAACATCTGTGTTTTATCAGCTATCAACATCTGTGGTTTTTTAATGCATTATCGTTAATGGTATTTTAAAGGCATCAACATCTGTCCTTTATCAGGTATCAACATCTGTATTTAATCAGGTATCAACTTATGTCTTTGATCAACTGTTTTTCATCATGTGGTAACAACATCTGTGTTTTATCGGCTATCAAAAGCTGTGCTTTATCAGGTATCAATATTTGTGTTTTATAAGATATCAACATTTGTGTTTTATAGGGTATCAAAATCAGTGTTTAACAGGTACCAACATCTGTGCTTAATCCAGTATCAACATCTGCGCTTTATCAAGTGTCAACATCTGTGTTTTATGAGGTATAAACATTTGTCTTTTATCTGATATCAACATCTGTATTTTATCGAATATCAACATCTGTGTTTTATCGAATATCAACATCGGTGTTTTATTGGATATCAACATCTGTGTTTTATCGGATATCAACATCTGTGTTTTATCGGATATCAAAATCGGTGCTTTACGAGCTATCAGCATCTATTTTTTTTCAGGTATCAACGTCTGTGTTTTATCAGGTATCAACTTCTGTTTTTACCAGGTATCAACATCTGTGCTTTATCAGGTACAAGCGTCTGTGTTTTATCAGGTTTCATCATATGTGTTTTATCAGGTTTCAACATCGTTTCTTTTATCAGGTTTCAACATCTGTTATATCAGGTTTCAACATTTGTTATATCAGGTTTCAACATTGTTATTTTATCAGGTTTCAATATCTGTTATATCAGGTTTCAACATTGTTGTTTTATCAGGTTTCAACATCTGTTATATCAGGTTTCAACATTTGTTATATCAGGTTTCAACATTTGTTATATCAAGTTTCAACATCGTTGTTTTTATCAAGTTTCAATATTGTTGTTTTATCAGGTTTCAATATATGTGTTTTATCAGGTTTCAACATCTGTTCTATCAGGTTTCAACATATGTGTTTTTTTAAGCATCAACATCTGTGTTTTATCGGGTATCAACGTCTGGACTTTAATTTTATTTATTGTGCTCGTGTGAATGTTATTTTACTGAACTATGAGCCTTGTCTGGTCAGCGCTGATGTACAACAATTGAACAACTGATTTGCTCTTCTTTGACCCAGCCTTAAAGGTAATTTATGAATGAAACAGTAACAAACCAGTCGATAAAGATCAGGTTGCGGTAACTCCATCGAAATTCAAACGAGCCCTATTCTCAGCGAGGTAATCTTCAATAATACAATCTCCACGTTTCCTTGTCTCTGATGGTGCAGAGGTTTTCAAACTTTGATTGCCGAACTTATAAACAGCGAACTTCAGTCCGTTGCCATGACTACTATTGCGCCAATCGATTTATTAAATACTTCAAGCACTAGGTTTTACCAAACTGAATAGATTAATATTAGTATAAGTAGTCATTCCAACTTTGTTAACCTCAGAAGGTAGACGTACAACAGAGATAAGATGAAGAATGGCTCAAGCAAAAGTTGCTTTCCAAAAAAATGAGAAAGATACTATGCAATCAATATTTACAATAGAAACAAGAAAAGAGTTCTTAAATGTTATGTAGTACCAGTCTTAACACAAATTTGTATCCTGGACAATAGGACAAAGATAAGAGAATCACTGGCGTCTGTAGAAACGTGGTTTTACAGAAAAATGTCGAGAATACCATGGTCAGCTAAGAAGAGTTATGAAAACGTTCTGAAAGATGCCAAAGCAAATGAAAGCTAATTTTTAATATTAGGAAGCTACAATCATCATTTTTTGGCCATGTAATGAGAAAGAAACAGCTGGAATATATTGTAATAACTGGGAAAATTGAGGGACAAGGAGATAGAGGGAAACGAAGAGAGAAGATACCAGACAGCTTAAGAGAATGGCTTGGCAGAAGGTCAACAACAGAAATGATAAATAACTGTCGAGATTGAAAGTTGTGGAGAGACATGATCTCTTTCGCCAGCAGGCCCGGTACTTGATGATGATGAGTAATTTCAAAGTCAGATGATTCTAAGCATTAAGTGTGGTAATACAAATGTTAAGGCGGTCCTATTATATGGCTGTGAAACATGGAGAACAACAAAATTGACAATCACGAAGATACAGACTTTCATTAATGTATCCTTACGCGGAATAAAATAATTGAAATGGCCGGACAAAATCACTAACATAGAATTATGAAAATGTACCAGTCAAATACCAGTGAGTATCAAAGAGTTACAGCGAAGACAATGGCGCTGGATAGGACACACACTACGGAAGCCAACTGAGATTATTACACAACAGGCCCTCTTTTGGAATCCCCAGGGGAAAAGACTAAGAGGAAGACCAAGGAATTCTTGGAAAAAAACAGATAGAAGCAGAGATGAAGATGATGGGGAAGACATGGAATGATCTTAAAAGAATGATAAAAAACAGAACGACTTGTAAAGTGTTTGTTGAAGACCAATGCTCCATTGGGAGCTAAAAAGGTAGAAGAAAATTAAGTGTGGTGATGACGGTGGTGTGATTATGGTGGTGGTGGCGATGGTTGTGATGATGATGATGATGATGAGTAATTTCAAATATAAATGATTCTAAGCATTAAATGTGGTGATGATGGTGGTGGTGATAATGGTGGTGGTGATGTTGGTGGTGGTGGTGATGATGATGAGTAATTTCAAAGACTAATGATTCTAAGCATTAAGTGTGGTGATGATGGTGGTGGTGATGATGGTGGTGGTGATGTTGGTGATGATGGTGGTGGTGGCGATGGTGGTGGTGATGATGATGAGTAATTTCAAAGACTAATGATTCTAAGCATTAAGTGTGGTGATGATGGTGGTGGTGATGATGGTGGTGGTGATGTTGGTGGTGGTGGTGATGTTGGTGGTGGTGATGATAGTGGTGGTGATGATGCTGGTGGTGATGATGGTGATGGTGGTTATGGTGGTGGTGATGTTGGTGGTGATGATGATGAGTAATTTCAAAGACTAATGATTCTAAGCATTAAGTGTGGTGATGATGGTGGTGGTGATGATGGTGGTGGTGATGTTGGTGGTGGTGGTGATGTTGGTGGTGGTGATGATGGTGGTGGTGATGATGCTGGTGGTGATGATGGTGATGGTGGTTATGGTGGTGGTGATGTTGGTGGTGATGATGATGAGTAATTTCAAAGACTAATGATTCTAAGCATTAAGTGTGGTGATGAGGGTGGTGGTGATGATGGTGGTGGTGGTGATGTTTGTGGTGGTGGTGATGTTGGTGGTGGTGGTGATGATGGTGGTGGTGATGATAGTGGTGGATTGTTGGTGATGGTGGTTATGGTGGTGGTTATGTTGGTGGTGAGGATGATGAGTAATTTCAAAGACTAATGATTCTAAGCATTCTTCTATTTTTGTTTTGCTTCCCTACCCGACAACGACGACCCTGTACCTTCCACCCTAACATGAACGCTAGATGAATATAGACGCGACTGCCGCAGTTAAAGCAAGCAACGCTAGTTGCATATTTTAGCTCAATACATCCGACTTCATTTAGTCATTTTGGAAATCTCATTGCCTTCCATCCATCGTCCATCTTTACTCTCTTGGCTATGCTGATTATATTTCAGTTCAGACTCACCAGAGGGAGGTGTGGTACGTTCTTGATGGCACTAGTTCACTGGTTCTGACGGAAACGGTCAGCTTTGAGTTGCTAGCCATGTCCAACCAAAGTGCTGTCGGATGTCTTGGGTCCGAGTATAATATTAGCCAGTCAGAATGTATCAGCAAAGATAGTGTATTAAAGTAGGCTAACATCATCATTCTCAGTGTGCTAAACTGCACCAAGTAATGTAATAGATTCCTCTTCTTCAACCTTTCAGCTCCCTGTGGAGCATAAGTCTTCAACAAACACTTTCCGAGTCGTTCTGTTTCTTGTCATTCTTTTAAGATCATTTCATGTCTTCCCCACATCTTCATCTCTGCTTCTGTCTGTCTTCTTCAAGAATTTGTTGGTCTTCCTCTTTGTCTTTTACCTTGGGGATTCCAAAAAAAGAGTCTGTTGTGTAAAACTCTCAGTTGGCCTTTGCAGTGTGTGTCCTATCCAGCGCCATCCTTACGCAGAATAAAAGGATGGAAATGGCAGGACAAAATGTAATAGATTAAGGATTGAATAATAGTTATCAGTCTGCTAAACTGTACCATGTAATGTAATAGATTAATGATTGACATAACCATTATCAGTTGGCTAAACAGTACCAACTGAATGTATTAGATAAAGGATGGACACAAACATTATCAAATTATAAAACATGAATCATTAATTCGTGATAGAGACGAAACTGGAGCTGCGGTAGATGGCTACTGGCATCATCATTATGATAGCATAAAGCTGTGTTTGAACCACATACACCATGTTTGGGGAACATCCTGATGTACACCAATGTAAGGTCAGGTAATTCTACCTGCTAATGTATGTATTAGATAGTACAACCTGCGGCTGCCCTACTGCCTTGCAGGTAAGCTCGGGAGAGTAAAAGGCTAAAAGAGGGTACTCTAAAGTAAAACAACCCCACTGCCATGTGGGTGAGACTTTTTAGTCAAAGGGTAGCGGAGCCAACCGTAAACAAACCGACGGAAGGCAGCGGATAACCACCGCCGTAACTTCTTCGTATAATCATGGGTCGCTATAACTAATCATCATTTTGTTGTTGTCATGTAATGAGAAGGGAACAACTGGAATATATTGCGACAACTGGGAAAATTGAGGGACGAAGTGATCATCATCATCATCATGTGCCATACCGGTCGGCGTAGGCGATCATGTCTTTCACAATTTTCTATCTACAGTGCATCATATCAGTTCTGTTGTTGCCTGTTGTCAATGCCATGACACCAAGCTATCCAGTAATTTCTCTCTTTGTCGTCCGTGATTCCTCTTATTTTGCCAGCTGTAACCAAATATTCAAACTTTCCTCTAAATAAAATGTTGATTTAAAAGATAGCTTTCTGATGTTTTTTATGAGTTTCCTTTTTGTGTTGGCCTCTTTGAGAACTTCCTCATTGGTCTTTTTAGTTGTCCAGGGAACTCAAAATTCTTCTGAGAAATCCCATCTCTGTGGCCTCTAATCGTCTTTTCATTTGTTTGTCTACTGTCCATGATTCGCTTCCATAGGCCAGAATTGGCTCTATATAGCACCGGTGAACTCTCTTTCTCACTTCTATTGACATATATTTGTTGCATAAGATATTTTTCATTTTCTGAAATGCTATTTTGGCCTGAGCTATTCTGCTTTTTATTCATGTGGTGCATCATCTATCTGATGTTATCATTATGCCCAAGTATTTGAAACGTTGCACTTGTTTCAGATTTGTCCTGTTTATTTGTATGCTGCATGATGGTGATGATTGTTTCTTTGATATGACCATTACTTCTGTTTTCTTACTATTCCGACTGAGGCCTTTTTTGTTGCTTTCTTTTACTATTATGTCTATCATTTCTTCAAGTGGTAAAGGGAAGAAAAGATAAAATATACCAGACAGCTTAAGAGAATGGCTTGGCAGGGGTGAAAAGCAGAAATGGTAAATAACTGTCAAGATCGAAAGTTATGGAGAGACATGATCACCTACGCCAGCAGGCATGATACTTGAGGATGATGATTTTGGAATAGGATGTTCATTAGTTCTGCTTCATTGACACTGGCGAAGTAGTCAGCTATGAGTTGCTCATTGCTTTCATTTCATGAGTCGCTTGGTGTCTAGCCTTACAGACAATTAATGAGGGGCCAAACTCGCTTCCCAGGTGGCGCCTTTCTAATAGCAAATAGGTCAGACATGAACAATCACAGCGATGAAACTGATGACGTTGTGCACTAACTACTCCATTGTCCACGGCCAATTCAGAGTGGTAATGACCTTGACCTGACTATAGCTTGTTTCATAAGTCGTGCCCAACTTTTAAAATCAATATCTTTTAAACCGCTTTTTGTAATTTTTTCAAAATTTGCATGTAAAGTTATAATGATTAGAACCCAACAGGGAATTAATTACATTAAAAACAAACATTTGGTTATTATTATTGCTTATTTGATTTATATAAATTTATAACGACCCATTGATGTAGTCAAAACTTAGTGTTTACAGTATTTAAGTTAAAAATAGCGATTATAAATCTATACACGGTCAAATTTACGATTTTGCACGCTTTAAACGTGAGCTTTCTGACATAATTAGACACCTGTAGAAAACACGAGGCATTGTGTGTTCCATTTCCGTTCATCCATAGGTGTAGACGTGGAACGCTAACATTTATCATGAGTCTTAAAATGAAATTCTGCAGTTTACAAAACATCGCAATAAAAATGTATGACTATTTTTGCAAAGAGGCTAAACGAGGAAGATTATTTCATTCTTTAGAAAACCCTGAGAATAGGACAAGACACATTTTGGATTTATCTAAACGGTCATTTAATCGCTGGATTCAAGCACGTGACCGTCAATGTTCCAAATATACAAAATCACAAGGAAGAGCAAAAATGTTGGATAATTTCGACAGTGAACTTATTAGAAGTGAAATTCGCAAAATGTTGGGTATGAATGAAACTGTTACAATAAGAAAATTAAAAGTATCGCTGAAAAAGAACAACAGTATTGAAATATCAAAGTCTACATTATGGAGGAATGTGAGAGCTGCAGGCTTTACATTCAGAAAGTATTCCAATGGACGAAACATCATCTGTGAGAAGCCACATATAGTAGTCATGAGAAGCAAGTACTTACGTGAAGTAAAAGAGGTGCGCAAGCAAGGTTATGATATTGTGTACTTGGATGAAACATGGATCAATGCTCACCACACTAACCAAAGGGAATGGCAGTCATCAGATGGAAAGATTAAGAGATTAATACCTAGCAGCAAAGGACAGCGCTTGATATTGCTCATGCAGGTAGTCGACAACATGGACTAATACAGAATGCAGAGCTCATTTTCTTTCAAAATCCATAGATAATCGGGATTATCACTCTGAGATGAATGGTCACATATTTAGACATTGGATTGAAAATTATGTTCTCCCATCACTAGATCGACCATCTTGCCTAATAATGGACAATGCAGCGTACCACAACATTGTTGCACTTGAAGATAAAGTCCCGACGTCATCCAGTACAAAAGATGCTATTAAGATATGGCTCACAAAGGAGCACATACAATTTAATAACACGTACTTAAAACCTGAATTACTATCTCTAGTAAAGCAAAAACAGAGGACACAGATTTTTCAAATAGATAAGATTGTCCAAGAGCACGGTCATATAAGTTTGAGGCTGCCACTTTACCATGCTCATTTAAATCCAATAGAACTAATCTGGGCAAAATTAAAAGGACAAGTGGCATATGAAAATACAACATTCAAAATATGCGATGTAAAGACTCTTGCTAATCTCGCTTTATTAAATATAGACAAAGATTATTGGGCTAAATGTGAAGACCACGTCTTA
>JAVIAB010000059.1:33508228-33563228 GCA_032433765.1 Megaustenia siamemsis
AAAGAAAGGAAGTTTACAGGAGTGCACAAATTATAGGGGAATTATGCTACTATCAGTGCCAGGAAAAATATTAGGCAGAATCATTCTGGAGAGACTAAAAGAGGCTATAGAGAAACACTTGAGAGATGAACAAGCAGGTTTTAGGAAGAACAGATCATGTGCTGATCAAATAACTACTCTACGCATAATAGTTGAACAAAGTTTAGAACTAAAATCCCCACTTTATATTGGATTCATAGATTACGAAAAGGCATTTGATAGTTTAGACAGAAGAATGCTTTGGAAGTTGCTGAGTCATTACGGAATCCCCATAAAGTTTATTAACCTGATAAAAACAATGTATGAAGGAACAAAATGTAGTGTGGTGCATGAAGGACAGCTTACAGAAGCATTTGAAATAAGAACAGGAGTAAGGCAAGAATGCCTTCTGTCCCCATTTCTCTTTCTACTGGCCATAGATTGGATTATGAAAATAACTCAAAACAACAGAAATTGGATCCAGTGGTCACTGACCAAACAACTTGATGATTTAGACTTTGCTGATGACATAGCTCTCCTATCACACAGCCATCAACAGATGCAGGATAAAATGAGTATATTAGATGAGAGATCACAACAGCCAGGACTAAAGATTAATAGAGATAAGACCAACATTATGAGAATTAATGCAGTTGGAAACAACCAAATAAAACTAGGAGAAATACCTCTACTAGACGTACAATCTTACATATATCTGAGCAGTAATATAGATAAAGAGGGAGGAACAGAAAACGATACCAAAATAAGGATATCAAAAGCAAGAGGAGCTTTCATTGCACTGGGAAACATATGGAAATCCAAAGAAATTAGGCAAATACAAAAATTAAAATTTTCAACTCAAGTGTTAAGTCGGTCCTATTATATGGCTGTGAAACATGGAGAATAACAAAATTGACAATCACGAAGGTACAGACTTTCATTAATGGATGCTTGCGCTGAATAAAGGGATGGAAATGGCAGGACAAAGTCACTAACGTGGAATTATGGAAATGTACCGGTCAAATACCAGTGGATAAAGAGATACAGCGAAGACGATGGCGATGGATAGGACACACACTACGGAAGCCAACTGAGAGTATTACACAACAGGTCCTTTTTCGGAATCCCCAGGGGAAAAGACAAAGAGGAAGACCAAGGAATTCTTGGAGAAGACAGATCGAAGCAGAGATGAAGATGATGGGAAGACATGGATTGATCTTAAAAGAATTGCAAAAAACAGAACGACTTGGAAAGTGTTTGTTGAAGACCTATGCTCCACTGGGAGCTAAAAGGTAGAAGAAGATGAATCTGTCTACTTCTTGTTTGAGGTGAACCTTTAGAGTGTTTCCAGAGGTTGCGGTCTGCAGTTATGTCTTCCCATGCTGCAGGGTTTATGTTCAGAGTCTTTATGTCGCGTTTACACACAACTACAAATCGAAGTTTTGGGCGTCCCCTAGTTCTTCTACCATATGCCAGTTGTCCGTAGAGTATATCTTTCGGTATGCGGCCATCTTTCATACGGTGTACATTGCCAAGCCAATGTAACCTACGTTGTTTGAGCAGCGTGTATATATTCGGTAGGCCTGTGCAAGTCATGACCTCCACGTTTGTCACTTTATCCTACCAAGTATACGGCGTAGAGTAGTAGTAGTAGTAGTAGTAGTCCTCATCGTCATCAAGTATAGGGCCTGCTGGCGTAGGTGATCATGCCTCTCCACCACTTTCGATCTCGACAGTTGTTTATAATTTCTGTTGTTGACCTTCTGCCAAGCTATTCTCTTAAGCTGTGTGGTATTTTTTTTTCTGTTTGCTTCCCTCTAACTCTTCGACCCTCAATTTTTTCAGTTGTTACAATATATTCCAGTTGTTCTCTTCTCATTACATGGCCAAAAAATGATGATTGTTTCTTCCTAATATTGTAAATTAGCTCTCTTTTTGCTTTGGCCACTTTTAGAACATCTTCATTACTCTTCTTAGCTGTCCAAGGTATTTTCAACATTCTTCTGTAAAACCACATTTCTACAGACTCCAGTGATTTTCTTGTCTGTTGTCCTATTGTCCATGATTCACATCCATATGTTAAGACTGGCTCTACATAACATTTCAGAACTCTTTTTCTTGTTTCTATTGTCAAAATTGGATTGCATAGTATCTTCCTCATTTTTTTGGAAAGCTGCATTTGCCTGAGCCACTCATCATCTCACCTCTGTTGCACATCTTCCGTCTGAGGTTAACAAAGTTCCCAAATATGGTAACTTTGTACAGTCATGAAGTAGTAGTAGTCCTAGTATTAAATATTATTATATTAGAATAAAATACTGTTTATAAAATAAAGTACCATGGACAGCTAAAAAGAGTAATGAAGATGTTCTGAGAGAGGTCAAAGCAAAAAGAGAGCTAATTTCCAATATTAGGAAGAAACAATCATCATTTTTTGGCCATGTAATGAGAAGAGAACAACTGGAATATATTGTAACAGCTGGAAAAATTGAGAGACGGAGAGATAGAGGGCAACAAAGAGAAAAAATAACAGACAGCTTAAGAGAATGGCTTGGCAGAAGGTCAACAACAGAAATGATAAATAACTGCCGAGATCGAAATTTGTGGAGAGACATGATCACCTACGCCAGCAGGCCCGGTACTTGATGATGATGATAAAATACTAAGTATTAGTAGGTTTTTTATACTTATGAGATTGCAGGAGAAAAGACACCGGGCTTTCAAGATCAAGATCATGAATGGCGTGAGCTTTCAGCGTCGAGGGGAGATATAGTTTGCAGTGTTTTGCTATACTGTTCGCCTCAGACTTTTTTGTCTGCTGCTGTTATGTTTCCTATAAAGGAAAGTATTATGGTACTGGTAGTAGTGGTAGCTGTAGTAGTGCTAGTAGTGGTGATAGTAGTAGCTGTAGTAGTGGTGATAGTAGTAGCTGTAGTAGTGGTAGTAGAAGTAGTAATGGTGTTGGTAGTCTTATCTTTTTTCCTTCCTCATCTGCCTTTCAAGGTAGGAGATATATAATTTGCGCTCTTTTGCTCTTCTGTTCGCCTCAGCTGCTGTAATGTTTCCTAGTGCTTCTAATATTCCGTTAATCCATATTTTTTGTGGTTTACCCTTGGGTCTGGTGTTCTCACAACGTTTATTGAAGGCTCGTTGTGTGGTGTTATTCATAGCTTTGTTCTCAGTTCTTCATTTCTGATCTTATCTCTCAGACTGTTTCCTGTCATTCGTCAAACACATCTCATCTCAGTAGAGGTTATTTTTCTTATTGTTCGTGCATCTAGGGTTCATGACTGGCATTTTAAGAACAATGTTAGGATAAAGATAATATTTTTGAGTGCCCGTTTTGCCTCAAGAGTTATTTCTCTTTTTGGACAATAGTGGTGTTAGCTGTCCAATGATTTGACAAGCTTTGATGCATCTTGAGTCTATATCCGCTGTTTGTGAATTGTCGTTTGTCACTAGACTTCCTAGGTTTATTTATTGCTTGTCTATATTGCTGATACGTGTTGTCAAATAAATTAAATACATCTTCATTATTCTGCTCCAAAGGTGAAAGTGATATTGATAGATTTATGATTATTTTCCTTATTTTGTTTCTTCGTTGAAAGATCTTGTATACTAAATAGTCTTCGTAATCCCATAACCCCGGTGGTAGTTGGGACATCCCTGTTAGATGTGGTCAACCTTCTCCATTACTCTCTATCATCAACCATTATTAGGTACTAGTCTACATTATTAAGTACAAAGTCAAGATCTGACTATACTTCGGCGTTATCTTTCCATCTCTTTCCTGATCCGCCTTTCCGCTCGTCTCTTTCGCAGTTCCTTGCAGAATGATCTTTGCTAAACCAATCGATTGAGATACTTGACCAAACCATTATAGTAACCAGTGAAAGAGTAAGTTATAACGGTACTCTTGCTATTAAAGCTAGTAGCAATATTTTTGGCTTTTTACCACCGTCTTCACCAGGAGTTGGAAGCGGGCTGATGACGATCTTCACTAGTAACTGACCGGTGCTGTTCGTTCCTACTTTTTTCAATATTGGAAAAACGAGCGGTATAATGAACGAGACCGACTTATGTAGTTACGTTCTACTTCTTTTCTCTTGCGTCATTTTTTCTATAACTTTAACATTTTTTTTCTCACAAATTATTGTGTCACTACGTATAGTCCTTCTTTATGTGCCAAGATAATAATGGTAGTGCAAATAATTGGGGCATTCAATGATATTAATAATGCAATAATACAAGGGGGGAAAAAGAATAACTCATCCAGTGACAGACAATTTATGATTAAAATGGCGTTAATGGACAAGAAAAATGTTGTCATAAATTTGTGATTTACAATTACCCATTACAAATTAATGTCAAATTACAACCATAACTTCCAAATCGTTATAGAATTAATTTATTCGTCTTTTAAGTAGAAGAAAAGTAAAATAAAGTACCCCCGTCACGCCAAGTGGCGGCGTATAGGGAATATGGTGTTAGTAACCATAACTTTTACAGACCTTCAGCACATGATTTTTGGGGTAATGTGGTCGGTATAACCGTGCCGCTTTACTTTCCCAGAATAAACCGGTACCCATTTAAGGCTGGGTGAACCCGGAATCCGTCGGTTGGTATAGAACCCTACCTCTTGCCCATTGTAGTCCAGTCCACTAACCACTGAGCTGTCGCGGCTTTGAAGTAGAGAGCTTGGTATCAAAGTTGTACCGACTAGACGGAAGTGATTTATAATTAAGGTATTTAAAATGTATGACACTCATCATCATCATCAAGTACAGGGCCTGCTGGCGTAGGTGATCATGTCTCTCCACAACTTTTGATCTCGACAGTTATTTATCATTTCTGTTGTTGACCTTCTGCCAAGCCATTTTCTTAAGATGTATGGTATCTTTTCTCTTTGCTTCCCTCTGTCTCTTCGTCCCTCAACTTTCCCAGTTGTTACAATATATTCCAGTTGTTCTCTTCTCATTACATGGCCAAAAAAATGATGATTGTTTCTTGCTAATATTGGAAATTAGCTCTGTTTTTGCTTTGGCCTCTTTCAGAACGTTTTCATTACTCTTCTTAGCTGTCCATGGTATTCTCAAAATTCTTCTGTAAAACCACATTTCTACAAACTCCAGTGTATGTGTATGACACTAACCACAATAAAGCCTCAGGTATGTGCTTGAAAGGTTTTACCATCATGCTGGAAATAGATAAATAGACCCGACAGGCCTGGGTTGTGGCATTGAGTGAAAAGGTGATAACGGCCATATTTCTTCTTTTTTTTTTTACCATCAGCCAAATATGGATAAAGTGATCAACACATAGCCAGTGAAGTCTTTCCTTCCAAGAAAAATATTATCCAGTCTTCTGTGTGAAGCCTGTGAAGTCTTTCTGTCCCAGAAAAAAATATCACGTAATATGGATGAAGCTTGTGAAGTCTTTCTTTCCCAGAAAAAAATATCACATAATCTGGATGAAGCTTGTGAAGTGTTTCTTTCCCAGAAAAAAATATCACGTAATCTGGGTGAAGTCAATGAAGTCTTTCTTTCCCAGAAAAAAATATCACGTAATCTGGATGAAGCTTGTGAAGTCTTTCTTTCCCAGAAAAAAATATCACGTAATCTGGATGAAGCTTGTGAAGACTTTTATTCCCAGACAAAAATATCACGTAATCTGGGTGAAGTCAATGAAGTCTTTCTTTCCCAGAAAAAAATATCACGTAATCTGGATGAAGCTTGTGAAGTCTTTCTTTCCCAGAAACAAAATATCACGTAATCTGGGTGAAGCTTGTGAAGACTTTTATTCCCAGACAAAAATATAACGTAATCTGGGTGAAGCTTGTGAAGTCTTTCGTTCCGATAAAAAGAAATATTCCGTAATCTGGATGAAGCTTGTGAAGTCTTTCGTTCCGATAAAAAGAAATATTCCGTAATCTGGGTGAAGCTTGTGAAGTCTTTCGTTCCGATAAAAAGAAATATTCCGTAATCTGGATGAAGCTTGTGAAGTCTTTCTTTCCCAGAAAAAAAAATATTCCGTAATCTGGATGAAGCTTGTGAAGTCTTTTATTCCCAGAAAAAAAAATATCCAGTCCCCTGACAGTGAAGTCTTTCTTTGCCAGAGAAAAATATCCATTTCTCTGGGGGGGGGGGGGAAGTCAGTGGGTCATGTGATATAATTCTACCCCTTTGTTTCTTCCTCTTCTTCTTTTTCTACTGCTTCTTCTTCCTCCTCCTCCTCTTCTTCAACGTTCACCTGTTAAGTAAGTGTAAATGCGTTGTGTCGCTAAATTACGACAAACCGCAGCATTTGTTTCTCTCGGCCACACACACCCTCCATCAGCGTAGATACTTCGCTTAGCATTTTTGCCCTGTCATCATCATCGAGTGCCATCTCCGCAACGAAGGTTGGATACTATGGAACGCCATTCTGCTCTGTCTCTTGCTTTGATGGTACAGGTTGTCATAGGCTGGTTTGTCCATCTTTTGATGTTTCTCGTCCATGCTAGTCTTGGTCTGCCTCTTTTACCTTGTATTTTCCCCTCCAGGATTACTTTTAGTAGGTTGTTGTGTCTATTAACATGGCCCAAAGACGCATTTGTTCAGTTTGAATTGTGCTTAGTAGTTCTCTTTTATTTGTAGTTGTTTTATGACTTCATCGTTTGTTTTCTTTTCCTTCCATCCAATTCTACCTATTCTTCTATAAATCCATATTTCAACGGCTTCAATTTTCTGTTTTGTTTTCTTGTCTAATGTCCATGTTTCTGCACCATATAGGAATGTTGAGAAGACATAACATGCCCAGTAGCGATCATTTTAGCGTACTCTTTCCGATTTTTAATTGTCAATGCTTCCTTAACGTGCGCAGAGAGCACATAAGTCCAATGTCTTTCGCTGTTAACCAAGAAGGCTAGATATCGGATCTCATGTACAGTGCCAGTCATGAACCCTAGATGCAAGGACAATAAGAAAACCTCTAATGAGATGAGATGTGTTTGACGAATGACAGGAAACAGCCTGACGGCGTAAGAGTAAAGCCACGAGGATATCGGCGATTCGAACAGAAACATTCCCACCACCTATAATGGAGTTCGAACACAGAAACTTCTTGCCACGAAGCCAACGTCTTAGCTCTAGATCACCAAGCACCCACTCCACCCCCCCCCCCTTTCCACCCGTATATCAATTCATTCATAAACGATGACTTCATGGTAACTGAGCTAATTGTGTTTAATAATAGCAAAAAATAGACAAATAACTCGCATATATAACTTTCATAACATAAATAATCTAAGGTATGCTGATGATACAGTCTTAATCGCTAAGAGTGAAAATGAGTTACAAGAAATGTTGGACATTATAGTGAAAGAAAGCAAAATAAAGGACTCAGCCTTAATAGTAAAAAGACAGAGGTAATGGTAACAACAAAGAAAAATACATCACCTCAGTGCAAAATAAAGACAAGTGGAACAATATTAAAACAGGTAAATGAATTTAAATATTTGGGAACTTTGTTAACCTCAGACGGAAGATGTACAAAAGAGGTGAGATGCAGAATGGCTCAGGCAAAAGCAGCTTTCCAAAAAATGAGGAAGTTACTATGCAATCCATTTTTGACAATAGTAACAAGAAAAAGAGTTCTTAAATGTTACGTAGAGCCAGTCCTAACATATGGATGCGAATCATGGACAATAGGACAACAGACAAGAAAATCACTGGAGTCTGTAGAAATGTGGTTTTACAGAAGAATGTTGAGAGTACCATGGACAGCTAAGAAGAGTAATGAAGATGTTCTGAGAGAGGTCAAAGCAAAAAGAGAGCTAATTTCCAATATTAGGAAGAAACAATAATCATTTTTTTGGCCACGTAATGAGAAGAGAACAACTGGAATATATTGTAACAACTGGAAAGATTGAGGGACGAAGAGATAGAGGGAAACAAAGAGAAAAAATAACAGACAGTTAAGAGAATGGATTGGCAGAAGGTCAACAACAGAAATGATAAATAGCTGCCGAGATCGAAAGTTGTGGAGAGACATTATCACCTACGCCAGCAGGTCCGGTACTTGACGATGATGATGATGATGATATAACTTTCGTATAAACAATGTTATACATACATTCTGGTGCGACACCAGATAGATTCAGGCTTGTTTCTTGTTTGCTCCGTTTTCTATTCTTATCACTGTCTATACCGGCAAACAAATTGTTTGCAATGGACTCAAGACAAATACAAAAATAGATAAATGGCCATGCAACCGATAACGACATCCATAATCGGAAAGAAAAGATGGGAATACGTTGCTAAAATGACGAGAAGAAATAACCACAGATAAGGTTAAAAATAGCTCAGTGGTTAGTGAACTGGACTACAAAGGACAAGAGGTAGGGTTCGATCCCAACCGACGGCTTCCGGGTTCACCCAGCCTTAAATGGGTACCCGATTTTTTTCTGGGAAAGTACAGCGGCGTAATACTGACCACATTACCACAAAAATCATGTGTTGAAGGTCTGTAAAATGTATGGTCACCAACACAATATTCTCTATACGCCACTTGGCGTGACGGGGCTCTTTACTTTTTTTAAGGTTAAAGGTAAAGTATGAGACTTGAATGGGCTCCTCAGCACGCGAGTTTTCACCAATATGTGTTCCTCTGTCTATCCAGAAGTGTTCGGAGATTTCTGATGAAACTCACCATGCGAGACGGCCCACCAACGCCTTTCCAGAATACAATTTTATATACAAAATAACCCTGGTACCCATTTCTGCCAGCGGTTGGGTCGACCACGGGGTTATTTTTTTGTCCCAACCAAGATTACAACTCACACTCCTTCCAGCAGGAATCGAACACGGGTTGTCCGAACGTCGGTAGCCTAGTCGGGGTGGTTTCCTAACTAGGCTACCTAGGCCCCCAATAACTACAGAATGACAAAACAAATCCTCAAACGAAAAATAACAGGACTAAATGGAAAAAGGCCGACATCGAGATATACTGAGAATACTGACAAGAGAGGCAAAGACGGCAGGCAGTAGCTCCCTTCTTGAGAAGGAGTAGCTCTACAGGATCTTATGTCTATGTACACTGTGAGCCCCGTGTGACGTCTGACGACACTTGATAATTTAAATACATAAAGAACAAATACATCCATGTGTTACTAGGGCCTCGTTTTGAGGGAGGTCAAGAATAGTGACACTGTGACCTTCCAGGCATGTCGCAAGAGGCGACTAAGGAGACTGATCGATGGCCTGACAAGCTGTCATACAATGAAAAAGTATTGTTATGGAAACAGAGCCATAGGTTTTAGAAACAGAAATTGCAATATGTGTTATTTTGGCACGCAAGGTTTCTGTTTTTGAGATTGATGTTCTGCCATATGTGCCGTCTTTGGCTCGAAAGGTCAAAAGATAGATAGAAAGAACACATAGACCACATTCTTCAATAGGCGTAAGTCGTTACGTTCTTCAAATTAAGGCGCTCTTACTAATCGTGTATTCAATGTAGGCTCTCTTCAAGTATTTAAAATAAAATCCAGCATAGTCCAGAAATAAATTAACAACTAACAAATAAATAAAAAACAAACATTTTTTGTGACGGTATTGACAGTGCAGAAGAGCACTAAGTCTACCACAGCTTACACCCACCCACCCATCCCCCCCCTTTTTCCCCCCACCACGCAAATCCATTTGTTCAAACTTGCAATCGCTTTGGCCTTTTACTGTGATGTGGAAACCTTCACTTTCCTCCCACGTAAACGCATGCGAACTCTGGTCGCAATAGCAGAGTCAGCTCACCGGCAGCTGACCAAGACCTAGCAGTTCTACCTCTTTATGGTCTCCCCTGGTAACAGTCTGCGTCAAAACAGGCTGTCTAACAGAAGCCAGGATCGCCGTGTTCCCTGTAGTGGTGACTATTACTGATATAGAAGACCTAGTATTACAGTACCTCTAGGCTGTACTTGTAGTTTCCCAGCATAGCCTGGGACAGACGAACTCCAATGTCTTCAGTAAGAGCCGGGAATGTCAAGAAAACCATTACGACCCGAAACACTCATGAGCATAAAGGCAACCTCCTCGTATCAACTCATGACATTACATCAACAACGACCGCATTAAGCGCTATGTGACTATATTTACCTTCACATTTTTTAAAAGTAACATTTGACCACGTCTGTACTAGACCTCCTTCAACAATAAGCCTCCCAGTGTGAATTAGACCAGGACCGTTTTCTGGCACTCTCTTAACGACTAACACACGACGCGGGTTCTTTAACTTGTAAATTGTACACACTAGACCCCAACAATTGGGCGGCGTCTTGTGAGATTTCTTAAAGACGTGCCTACCGCCACTAGGGCGCACGATATGGCAGTGACTTTGTGACATGGGCGTAAACTCTCCAGAAATTGGGCAATTTCTTTTCAGATTTCAAGAGGCTCGCGATCACGAGAACCCTACTTGAGTGCGAGTGCTGATTGCTCATTTAACTTCTTGTTAATCCACTTCGAGCTTGGACGGACCGCCCTCGGTAGCTAAAACAGATGTTCTGTCCACACTTTATAATCATAGCTTGCTCACGGCTTCAAGTGATCTTCAGGAGAAAGGCGCAGTGGGGGACACACCGAAACTAGAAGAATCTGAATTTTTTTTTTTATTTAATGGGGGAGCCGGTATTGGGTTGGTGTGGGGGGGGGGGGGGCTCTGAGGAGAGGATAGTCAGAAATGAAATAGGAAACTCAGTGGAGGGATTTCAAGCTAGGAAAACATTCCTAAAATATATCCAAAGGCTAGGTGAACCCGGAAGCCGTCGGTTGGGATCGAAACTTACCTCTCGTCATTAGTAGTCCAGTTCACTAACCACTGAGCTATCGCGGCTCCACGTTCTGTTGTGATCTGCAGTAAAACAGTGATATTTGGGTCCTTTCGCCCAACACATCCGACTTCGGCATGTTATTTTTGAGTACCGATTTTCCCTCTTCGATCCCTACTACTTGACAGACAAGAGACAAGGTTAGAGGCACCGCGCAGTAGTAGACTGTGGAGTAGGATCTTGATGGTTCTGGTTCACCTATTCTGGCGCTAGTCATCAGCTGTGGGTCGCTGACAGCGCTCAGCTCTACTGCTGTTAGGCGCCTTGCCTCCACAAATGTAAACAAAACAATCAGTAAATGTTAGATGTTTAAATGTTAAATGTCCTTCAGGGATCAAAGCAAAAAATGCAAATGAATGCATACAAATGCGAAGCTGCAGCAAAGCTAAATGTGAGCGAGAATTTTGAAAAGAAATAGAAAAAATGGTATGGTACAAGCTTTACGTAATTGATAGGCGACACAAATTTGAACGATGTTTCGGCTCAATAGGCTTCAGCAGGAACAAACAAACAACATACACACACAGACATGTAAGTGAATAAAAGTAATCCTACATCATCATCATTTCTACAGACTCCAGTGATTTTCTTGTCTGTTGTCCTATTGTCCATCCATATGTTAAGACTGGCTCTACATAACATTTAAGAACTCTTTTTCTTGTTTCTATTGTCAAAAATGGATTGCATAGTATCTTCCTCATTTTTTGGAAAGCTGCTTTTGTCTGAGCCATTCTGCATTTCACCTCTGTTGCACATCTTCCGTCTGAGGTTAACAAAGTTCCCAAATATTTAAATTCATGTACCTGTTTTAATATTGTTCCACGTGTCTTTATTTTGCACTGTGGTGATATCTTTTTCTTTGTTACCATTACTTCTGTCTTTTTGCTATTAAGGCTGAGTCCTTTATTTTTGCTTTCTTTCACTATAATGTTCAACATTTCTTGTAACTTATGAAACAACCAAAACAAAGTAATCGAAACAGGTTAAGAAACAAAAAAATGTCTTTCCTGTGTCGTGGCACAGATGGTTATTTCATTACTAGTTAGCTATGTGAATTCGTTTTATTCACTTACATATCTGTGTGTGTGTTGTAGATTCCCTTCACCAGCTTTCTTAAACTGCCTCATACACCCTTACAGTTGCTGTTGAATTCGTGCTATGTGTTGAAGTATTATGTAATCAGAAAAGACATTAGTAAAATACTAATGAAGAACACGATGAAAACAGACCTGCGTTGGAGTCCAAATAATAATAAAAATAAATTAATATTATAACGAAATGAAACTTCCAAGAAGACAGAACAAGAAATATGTTTGGTGGACAGATATTTTGCAACACTCGGAAAAATATACAAAATAAAGAAAGGAAACAAAAAGGAAAAATACAAACTCAAAGTAGAATCGAACCCGTACTCCTTGACATAGCGCCTTGCAGCGAGGCATCTGCATTTCAGCATACTACCAGTTAAGCAACCTCGGTTCTGTGTTTTTTGTTGTTTATTTGTGAATTTTTCCGAGTGCTGTAAACTTACACGTTCCACAAACCTATTTGTCTATATGGTAAAGTACCCCCGTCACGCCAAGTGGCGTATATGGTGTTAGTGACCATACATTTTACAGACCTTCAGCACATGATTTTTTTAGATAATGTGGTCGGTATTACGCCCGTGCCGCTTTACTTTCCCAGAAAAAAATCTGGTACCCATTTAAGGCTGGGTGAACCTGGAAGCCGTCGATTGGGATCGAACCCTACCTCTTGTCCTTTGTAGTCCAGTTCACTAACCACTGAGCTATGGCGGCTCCCTATTTGTCTATATGGGAATATGAAAAAGTGCAGATAAAGAAAAAATGTATGGTGTATTCTGACAAATTGGAAGGAAAATAGTGAAGAAAAAGGAAGACAGGGATCACAGCCCTCACGCCCTTTTTTCCCTCTCCCTGTTGTAGAACATATATTATATATATGTATATTTACATATATACATATTACATATATACATATATATATAAACAAAAGGTTAAATGGGCTCACACGCGGCAACTAGACACAGTAACACAGAAATCAACAAACGACGAAATGAATAGACTGAGAGAGCGCCATCGAAAGGAGACGGATAGAGGAAACACTAGAAACAATTATAGATGTGACGGCAAAAAAATGCTTATCAAGGAGAACAAATTAGCTCAATCCCTGACGCTGAGAAGCAAAGAAGGAATAAACGGGAGGAAGGAAAACATATGTAGCTGATCACAATATATTGTAACAAGAGTGATAACCTGATATGAATTAAGTCTGTTACGGAGTTATGTCTGATAGGAGATAAAGCCTGTTAGGATATTAAGTCTGTTACAAGATTAAGTCTGTTGCGAGATTAAGTCTGTTGCGAGATTAAGTTTGTTACAAGATTAAGTCTGTTGCGAGATTAAGTCTGTTACAAGATTAAGTCTCTTGCGAGATTAAGTGTGTTACGAGATTAAGTCTGTTACAAGATTAAGTCTGTTACAAGATTAAGTCTGTTGCGAGATTAAGTGTGATACTAGATTAACTGTGTTACGAGATTAAGTGTATTAGGAGATTAAGTATGTTTCGAGATTGTCTGTTGCGAGATTAAGTCTGTTACAAGATTAAGTCTGTAACGAGATTAAGTCTGTTATAAGATTAAGTATGTTGCGAGATTAAATGTTACGAGGTTACGTCCGTTACGAGATTAGTTTGATTCTAGGACAGATTTGTTTGCTTTTGTTTTAAACCACATTCTTGGTAAAAATATTGAGCACACCCATTTTTTTAAAGTTGTAGTAAAACTGCTTGATGAGCTTGTTTATGTTATCTGTAGCACAACAATTTATTTCGTTGTGAAGAACATGGATAATTGTGACAGGATGAACACCTTTAGCTGAGGCACAATAACAACGAAATCATAAGTAACTAGAATTAAACAAGCGCAATGGGGGGGGGGGGCGCGGGGGGGGCGGTACTGGTTGGTCCAACATGAGAGGTTGTGGGTTCAAATCCCGACTGCACCAGCTGGGATTTTTATTTATGATTTCTCTCTACGGCAACAACCACCTCCGGTCTCAGCAGCGAGGCCCGGCTTGAAGCGTCAATTACTCATGGACGGAAAAAAATATGAGTACCTCCGAAGACGGAGGTATCTGCCTGTGCAGCAACGGACCCCTGTGCACACGGCTGCCAGGGAAAAAACGGATTAGCACGTAAAATTCAGTTCCTAGTCTCTAGGGATTTCAGAGGTAAAAGCTGGCGACACAATAGCAACAAAACAATAGCAAAACACTTGTAAAAGTCACAGTTACAATAAAAAATGAAAACGATAACAATACAAACAAAGTAACAGTAGGAACATATGCAATTTCAATTTAAACATTCATCATCATCATGTGCCATACTGGTTTGCGTGGGCGATCATGTCCCTCCACATTATTTTATCTACAGTGCATCGTATCAGTTCTGTTGATGACTGTTTTCTATGCCATGACACCAAGCTATCCAGTATTTTCTCTCTTTGTCGTCCGCGATCTCACTTTCCTTTTATTTTGCCAGTTGTAACCAAGTATTCCAACTTTCCTCTTCTCATGATGTGCCCGAAAAATGTTGATTGTTTCTTTCTGATGTTTTTTAAGAGCTCCCTTTTTGTGTTGGCCTCTTTGAGAACTTCTTCATTGATCTTTTTAGCTGTCCAGGGTACTTGTTCATATCTATTCATATATGAAAGGCATCCTGATTTGGGGCTTGCGGTCCTCTGATTGATTTGATTATCTGTTTCTATGATGGTATGTAACCGGTGCATCTTGTGTGTGCATGTTGAACTTCCTTTGCCAACTGATCTGCTTTTTTTCATTTCCTGGTATTCCACAGTGAGATGGGATATTTCGTATGTATTGTAGGAGCTCCCTTTTTGAGTTGGCCACTTTGTCGTTACGTCTTTACGTTACGGTCTTTTTAGCTGTCAGGGAACTTTCAACATTCTTCTGAGAAATCCCATTTAAACATTAGTAAAAAAAAAAAAAAAAAAAAAAAAAAAAAAAAAAAAAGAAGAAACATATTACTAGTAACAAATTAATTGTAACTTGGGAACCTAGGTAGTAGAACTAAAAATCACTGCACTAGCTACCGACGTTCGAAACAACCTGTGTTCGATTCCAGATAGTAGTGATATACATCGTACACATGGTTGGAAAAATTACTCCCGCGGTCGACCCAGCGCTGGCAGTAATGGGTACTAGCGTATCACTCTGGGTAGGTGAGCAATTGCGCCTCGCTCATGAGTTACAAAGCTTGAGGCGACACTAGATAGGAGCCTCCGAACAGTTCTGGATAGGTAGCCGAGCACAGATAGGTAAAAACCCACGTGCTAAGACGCCCGATTCAATCTCGTATCTTTACCTTTACCTTACCTTTAATTGCAACTAAATAAATAGCAACAAAACAATATGACATAGATATAGCTTAAAAAAGAAAGAAAAGAAAATCAATAATAACAAAATCTTTAGTACCAAAACTGGCAGCAACGAAGCTAATAATAATTAAAACTATATTAACATAAAATCATTAGCCGCGAACAAAAAGTAGCAATAATATTAGTAAAAACTGTAAAGTAAATACTGTAAAGTAAATATACTGTAACAACAATCATAGTGGCAGTCAGTAATAGCAACAGATTAAATAGTAACGAAACCAAGTAGCAACGAAAACAAAGGTAGCTAATTAATTAATAACAAAAAGAATACCAATAAAAATAACAATAGGAAAATAAATAGTAACAAAAACAAAAGAAGAAAATAACAAGAAAAGTATAATAGCAGAGACATAAATATATAAACAACAACAGCAGAATGTGACATTTTGTACTCACGCATCGGTTCTGTTTCCGCCTGGCTCCGGCAGTGACGTCACTTGCCACCATTTTACGATCCAGGATGGGAGAACTTTACAATGAGTTCCGTAATTAGTAAACCTCTTTCAGATACTCCAATTCGTCACACGATAAATGTCACCAATCATTGTCACAAAGTAACTGTCACAACGAATTATCGTTCCATAGATACTCATTTCGAAAACTCTGCTATCAAATTGACTGTTACATCTAATCTTTCAGGTTTACTTGATCTAAACAATAGGACAACAGACAAGGAAATCACTGCAGGCTGTAGAAATGTGGTTTTACAGAAGAATGTTGACAATACCATTGACAGCTAAGAAGAATAAAGAAAATGTTCTGAAAGATGCCAAAGTAAAAAACAATCCTCATTTTTTGGCCATGTAATGAGAAGGGAACAACGGAATATACTGTAACAACTGGGAAAAATTGAGGGACGAAGAGATAGAGGGAAGAAAAGAGAAAAAAATATCAGACAGCTTAAGAGAATGGCTTGGCAGAAGGTCAACAACAGAGTGATAAATAACTGTCGAGATCGAAAGTTGTGGAGAGACATGATCACTAAACGCCAGCAGGCCCGGTACTTGATGTACTTGATGATGATGATGATTCCTTACCATCAAACAACATTCTTGTCAAATCATTGGACAGCTATCACCACTATTGTCCAAAAAGGAAATAACTCTAGAGGAAAACGGGCACTGTACAATACAATCTTCATTCTAACGTTGTACTACCAATGCCAGACCTGGACCCTAGAAGCAAGAACATTAAGAAAAAATTGCTACCACTGAGATGAAGTATATTAGACGAATGACAGGAAAACAGTCTGAGAGACAAGATAATGAATAACGAAAGAACGAGGGGAAAAAAAAAGCTAGTATATATAAAGAAACAACAGATTAAAATGGTTCGGCCACGTGATAAAGCAAAATATCAAAACACAACACAACGAGCTTTCATAAACGTTCCGAGAACACCAGACCCAAGGTGTCGAATACGAAGAAAATGGATTGACGAAATTAGAGAAACATTAGGAAACATAATAGCAGCAGAGGCGAAAAGAAGAGTAAAAGACCGCAAATTATATCTAACCTCGATGCTGAAAGGGAAATGGGGAAAGAAAGGAGAAGAGAAAGAAGAAACAAACTACAACTTTAAACAGCATTCGTACAAACAACTATTCGGCATGACGGTTGCTACTAAATTTACGACAACTTAAGAGCATCCCCCCCCCCCCGACTAGAAGAACCAATTGAGAGCTTGCCGACCTTTGACCACCGCCCTACACCATTCCTTCTCCCCCCCCCCCCAACCCCACCAGGTATTAGAAGAACCATATCAACAATCCGCCCTGTGGTTGCCATGGAGCAGAGATATCATACACCAGACAACTTACACAATTTGATAGACAAGATTGACTGTAACGTGATTATTAAAAGCAATTACAGAGGCAGAGATTTGTCCATTTAAATAATTACCTTAGTCGGCAGTAATGGTAACTGATGACAATGGTGGTAGCACCTACGACAGCAGTAATGGTAACTGATGACAATGGTGGTAGCACCTACGACAGCAGTAATGGTAACTGATGACAATAATGATAGCACCTACGACAGCAGTAATGGTAACTGATGACAATGGTGGTAGCACCTACGACGGCAGAATGGTAACTGATGACAATAGTGGTAGCACCTACGACAGCAGTAATGGTAACTGATGACAATAATGATAGCACCTACGACAGCAGTAATGGTAACTGATGACAATGGTGGTAGCACCTACGACGGCAGAATGGTAACTGATGACAATAGTGGTAGCACCTACGACAGCAGTAATGGTAACTGATGAAAATGGTGGTAGCACCTCCGTTAGTGGGAGCCGTGAAAGCTCAGTGGTTAGTGAACTGGACTATAAAGAACATGGGGTAGGGTTCGATCCCAACCGACGGCTTCCGATTTCACCCAGCCTTAAATGGGTACAGGATTTTTTCTCTGGGAAAGTAAAGCAGCACGGGCGTAATACCGACCACATTACCCCAAAAATCATGTGCTGAAGGTCTGTAAAATATAGGGTCACTAACACCATATTTCCCTATACGCCACTTGGCGTGACGGGGGTACTTTACTTACTTTACCTCCGCTAGCAGTGATGGTAAAATGATAACAATGGTGGTATCACCTACGACAGCAGTAATGGTAACTGATGGCAATTGTGGTAGCACCTGCTACAGCAGTAATGGTAACTGATGACAATGGTGGTAGGACCTACAACAGCAGTGATGGTAACTGATAACAATGGTGGTAGCACCTACGACAGCAGTAATGATAACTGATAACAATGGTGGTAACACCTACGCCGGCAGTAATGGTAACTGATAACAAGGGTGGCAGCACCTACGACAGCAGTAATGGTAACTGATAATAATGGTGGCAGCATCTACGACAGCAGTAATGGTAACTGATAATAATGGTGGCAGCACCTACGACAGCAGTACTGTAACTGATAATAATGGTGGCAGCACCTACGACAGCAGTGATGGTAACTGATAACAATGGTGGTAACACCTATGCCGGCAGGAATGGTAACTGATAACAATGGTGGCAGCACCTACGACAGCAGTAATGGTAACTGATAATAATGGTGGCAGCACCTACGACAGCATAATGGTAACTGATAATAATGGTGGCAGCACCGACTACAGCAGTAATGGTAACTGATAACAATGGTGGCAGCACCTACGACAGCAGTAATGGTAACTGATAATAATGGTGGTAACACCTACGCCGGCAGTAATGGTAACTGATAACAATGGTGGTAACACCAACGACAGCAGTAATGGTAACTGATGACAATGGTGGTAACACTTACGACAGCAGTAATGGTAACTGATAACAATGGTGGTAACACCTACGCCGGCAGTAATTGTAACTGATAACAATGGTGGTAACACCTACGACAGCAGTAATGGTAACTGATAACAATGGTGGTAACACCTACGACAGCAGTAATGGTAACTGATAACAATGGTGGTAGCACCTGCGACAGCAGTAATGGAAACTGATAACAATGGTGGCAGCACCTACGACAACAGTAATGGTAACTGATAACAATGGTGGTTGTGTTTCTGTGGGGGAGGGCGGGGGGCTTGGGGTAGAATGGTGTATGATATTGGAAGTGCTCAGGGCAAACGTGAAATATGAAGGGAAGGAGTGAAAGTGTATGAGTGAGTGGGCGAATGTGTGGTTTGTTGAATGAGTGAGTGGGTTGTTGAGTGAGTGGAGGAGTGAGTAAGTGGTTTGTTGAGTGCGTGGGTGAGTGCGTGAGTGAGTGAGTGGGTGAATGCGTGAGGATGTGAGTGAGTAGATGAGTGCGTGAGTGATTGGGTGGGTGAGATCGTGAGTGAGTGGATAGGTGGGCCAGCAGGTGAATGAGTGATTGGGTGATTAGGTGGATGAGTTAGTGGTGGGTGGGGGGTTTGCGGGTTTGTGATTGAATGGTGGGTGAGTAAGTAAGTGAATGTGTGCGTGAGTGAGTAATTTGGTGAGTGAGTGCATAAGCAGGTGAGTGGGTAAGTTAGTAAGTGAGTGAGTGATTGGGGATTAAGTGGAAGAGTAAGTTGGGGGGTTGGTGTCTGAGTTTGTGAGTGCGTTGGTAAGTGAGTGTGTGAGTCAAAAAATTCAGAAGAGTAACAGCTAGATCACAGCATGCCGACACCCCTCTCCCCCCCCCACTAGAAGAACCATGTCAGAGCATGTCGACCCCCCCCCCGACTAGAAGAACCATTCCAGAGCATGTCGACCCCCCCCCCCCTCGACTAGAAGAACCATTCCAGAGCATGTCGACCCCCCCCCCTCGACTAGAAGAACCATTCCAGAGCATGTCGGACCCCCCCCCCTCGACTAGAAGAACCATGTCAGAGCATGCCGACCCCCCCCCCCGACTAGAAGAACCATGTCAGAGCATGTCGACCCCCCCCCTCGACTAGAAGAACCATGTCAGAGCATGTCGACCCCCCCCCCTCGACTAGAAGAACCATGTCAGAGCATGTCGACCCCCCCCCCTCGACTAGAAGAACCATGTCAGAGCATGCCGACCCCCCCCCGACTAGAAGAACCATGTCAGAGCATGTCGACCCCCCCCCCGACTAGAAGAACCATGTCAGAGCATGCGACCCCCCCCCTCGACTAGAAGAACCATGTCAGAGCATGCCGACCCCCCCCCACCCATTCCCGACTTGAAGAAACATGTCAGAACATACCGACCCCCCCACCTCTGACTAGAAGAACCATGTAAGAGCATGCCCCCCACCCCGATAGAAGAGCCATGTCAGAGCATACCGCTCTCCAGACTAGAAGAACTATGTCAGATTATACTGCCCTCCGGACAAAAGGAACCATATCAGAGCATACCCCTCCTATCCCCCGACTATAAGAACCATATCAGAGCATACCCCTCCTATCCCCCGACTATAAGAACCATATCAGAGCATACCCCTCCTATCCCCCGACTATAAGAACCATGCTAGAGCATACCCCTCCTATCCCCCGACTATAAGAACCATATCAGAGCATACCCTTCCTATCCCCCGACTATAAGAACCATATCAGAGCATACCCCTCCTATCCCCCGACTATAAGAACCATATCAGAGCATACCCCTCCTATCCCCCGACTATAAGAACCATATCAGAGCATACCCCTCCTATCCCCCGACTATAAGAACCATGTTAGAGCATACCCCTCCCCAACCCCGAATAGAAGAACCATGTCAGAACATACACCACCCCCGGCTAGAAGAACCATGTCAGAGCATACCGCCCCGGACAAGAAGAACAATGTCAGAACATACCGCCCTCCAGACTAGAAGAACCATGTCAGAACATACCACCCTCCGGACTAGAAGAGCCATGTCAGAGCATACCGCCCCGGACAAGAAGAACAATGTCAGAACATGCCGCCCTCCGGACTAGAAGAACCATGTCAGAGCATACCGCCCCGGACTAGAAGTACAATGTCAGAACATGCCGCCCTCCGGACTAGAAGAACCATGTCAGAGCATACCGCCCCGGACTAGAAGTACAATGTCAGAACATGCCGCCCTCCGGACTAGAAGAACCATGTCAGAGCATACCGCCCCGGACTAGAAGTACAATGTCAGAACATGCCGCCCTCCCGACCAGAAAAACCATGTGAGAGCTTACCGACGCTTGACCCCCGCATAACCCCCTCCCTCCCCCCGACTAGAAGAACATTGTCAGAGCATGCCGAGCCCCCACCCCCCGACTAGAAGAACATTGCCAGAGCATGCCAAGCCCCCACCCCCCCCCGATTAGAATAACCTTGTCAGAGCATGCAAGCCCCCCCCCCCCCCCCGACTAGAATAACCTTGTCAGAGCATACCCCCACTCCACCCCGACTAGAAGATCCATATCAGAGGATACTCCCCACCGCCCGATAAGAAGAACCTTTCCAGAGCATGCCGAACCCCCCCCCCACCCATCCCCGACTTCAAGTACCATGTAAGAGCATGTTGACCCCCCCCACCCACGACAAGACTAATCATTCCAGAGCATGCCTACTCCTTATCTCCGACTAAAAGAGCCATGTCAGAATAAGCCGACCCCCCCCCCCCACCCGACTAAAAGAACCATGTCAGAGCATGCCGCCCTGCGGACAAGAAGAACCATGTCAGAGCATGCCGCCCTGCGGACAAGAAGAACCATGTCAGAGCATGCCGCCCTGCGGACAAGAAGAACCATGTCAGAGCATGCCGCCCTGCGGACAAGAAGAACCAAGTCAGAGCATATCCCCCCCCCCTCCCGACTAGAAGAACCATGTCAGAGCATACCGCCCCCAGACTAAATGAACCTTGTCAGAGCATACCGCCCCCAGACTAAATGAACCTTGTCAGAGCATGCCGCCCCGGACTAGAAGAACAGGGTCAGAACATTACGCCCTCCGGACTAGAAGAACCATGTCAGAGCTTGCCGCCCCCCAGACAAGATGAACCTTGTCAGAGCATGCCAAGCCCCCACCCCCCCACCCCCATTTTGAAGAACCTTGTCAAAGCATGGCGAGCCCCACCCCCCGAGTTGAAGAAACTTGTCAGAGCATGCCGAGCCCCACCCCCCGAGTTGAAGAACCTTGTCAGAGCATGGCGAGCCCCCACCCCCCGACTAGAAGAACCTTGTCATAGCATACCGAGCCCCCCCCCCCCACCCGACTAGAATAACCTTGTCATAGCATGCCGACCCCCACACCCCACACAAGAAGAACCTTGTCAGAGCAAACCGTCCCACCCCCACCCCCCGACTAGAAGAACCTTTCCAGATCATTGCCGACCCCCCCCTCCACCCGTCCCCGACTTGAAGAATGATGTCAGAACATACCGACTCCCCACCTCTGACTAGAAGAACCATGTCAGAGCATGCCGCCCTCCGGACAAGAAGAACCAAGTCAGAGCATACCCCCCCCCCCTCGGCTGAAAGAACCATATCAGAGCATACCGCCCTCTGGACAGGAAGAACCATGTCAGAGCATGCCGCACTTCCGAACTGGAAGAACCATGTCAGAGCATGCCGCACTCCCAAACTGGAAGAACCATGTCAGAGCATGCCGCCCTCCGGACAAGAAGAACCAAGTCAGAGCATACCCCCCCCCCTCCCGACTAGAAGATCCATATCAGAGGATACCCCCCCCCCCAACCCCACCAAGTATTAGAAGAACCATATCAACATCTGCCCTGTGGTTGCCATGGAGCAGAGATATCATACACCAGACAACTTACACAATTTGGTAGACAAGATTGACTGTAACGTGATTATTAAAAGCAATTACAGAGGCAGAGATTTGTCCATTTAAATAATTACCTTAGTCGGCAGTAATGGCAACTGATAGTGAGTGAGTGAGTGAGTGAGTGAGTGAGTGAGTGAGTGAGTGAGTGAGTGAGTGAGTGAGTGAGTGAGTGAGTGAGTGAGTGAGTGAAGTAATTCAGAAGAGTAACAGCTAGATCAGAAACGAAGAACTGACAAAATCCAGGAATAATTCCCGACCATAGAAACGTAAACAAACAAAAGAATAAATATTTGAACATACAATATTAGACAGGGAGATTAAAACACAACAAAGCACGCCTTTAATTAACAAACATTGTGAGAACACAAGACTCAAGGGCCGACAACGAAAAAAAAGGGTTGAGAGAATATTAGGAACACTAGGAAACATAAGAACAGAAGCTAACAAAAGAGCAAATTATCTTTTACCTCAACCCTGAAAGCAAATGAGGAAGGAAAGAGGAAGATGATAGCAAGATTCAAATTAAGAGAAAACAAAAAACTAATACAATTGTAAAAGTGTGGATATTAATTTAAGTAAAATTTTTATCAAAGCGAAAAGTAAAGAATTAGAAAAATGCATTGTAATTGTGAAGATGTGTACACTAACTTTTAGTTGAAACCAAAACTTTTTAAAAAGTTGATAATTTAGAAGTGACACAGCCTTCTGAGCTTTATCTTGTACGTCCCAAGATATGCGCATTAAGCATTCAGAAGACATCAACGGTCACCCGGCAAGAGATCAGTAGATTTTCTGTTGGACACTCGTTGTACTACATCTGGACCACCTTTCGTTGGAAATGCCAGCAAACCCGTATATTTCGAACTATACGGATTATCTAATAGTTCAGTTCCACCACTAATCCAGCCACATGCTGCCCCCCCACACGGAAAGTAAGCTCAGGAAAAGTACTCGGAATGAGCAACGAGAAAACTGAGATCAACTGAAGTGAGGTCCACGTATATCTGCACAGCTATCACCAGCCACAAAAGGCACACGCAGTTCGGCTTCAACTGCTACTGGTCCAAAGCGGAAATTCTGAGAATTCTTGCCCCTAGATACTGATGACGCGGGCGTCCAAGAGATGAACGCTCGTTCGTAAATAATGCAGATCTATAGAAGAATGGTAGAGAAATTGGGAAAAAAGATGTTCTGAATTAGCAGAAAATGAGAAAATTAGTTTTCTTCTATCTATCTATCTATCTATCTATCTATCTATCTATCTATCTATCTATCTATCTATCTATCTATCTATCTATCTATCTATCTATCCATCTATCCATATATCCATCTATCCATCTATCCGTATATCTGTCTATCTATCTATCTATCTATCTATCTATCTATCTATCTATCTATCTATCTATCTATCTATCTATCTATCTATCTATCTATCTATCTATCTATCTATCTATCTATCTATCTGTCTGTCTATCTATCTATCTATCTATCTATCTATCTATCTATCTATCTATCTATCTATCTATCTATCTATCTATCTATCTATCTATCTATCTATCTATCTATCTATCTATCTATCTATCTATCTATCTGTCTGTCTATCTATCTGATCTATCTGATCTATCTATCTATCTATCTATCTATCTATCTATCTATCTATCTATCTATCTATCTATCTATCTATCTATCTATCTATCTATCTATCTATCTTAAGCATAAACAGTAAGTGAGGTATCCTTAACTTTGTTAACTTTGCCGAGTGGAGAGCGTCGGGCTGCTTTTTGAACGAAGATCACTACACATACTATTATAGAAAAATTAGACAAATACTCTTCCTCTACTTTCCTTCCTCATTTGCCTTTTAAAGTCGAGGAAGATATAGACTGCGGTTTTTTTTCTCACTTTTGTTGACTTCTGTTTTGTTTCGAATATTCCACCAATCCATCCTTTTCCTGGCCATCACTGGAATCTTGTGTTCTCGCAACGTTTATTAAAGGCTCGCTGTGTTGTGTTTTGTCTTGTCATGTGGCTAGACCATTGTATATGTTGTTTCTTTATGCGTTATATGCGTGGGGTTGTTCTAGATAATTGTAAATAATAAAAGTGTTAGATGCTACATATCAAGGACAAGCAACACAACGATGTTATATGGTTGGGGTTATTCTAGATAATTGTAAATAATAAAAGTGTTAGATGCTACATATCAAGGACAAGCAACACAACGATGTTATATGCGTGGGGTTGTTCTAGATAATTGTAAATAATAAAAGTGTTAGATGCTACATATCAAGGACAAGCAACACAACGATGTTAAATGGTTGGGGTTGCTCTAGATAATTGTAAATAATAAAAGTGTTAGATGCTACATATCAAGGACAAGCAACACAACGATGTTAAATGGTTGGGGTTGCTCTAGATAATTGTAAATAATAAAAGTGTTAAATGCTACATTTCAAGGACAAACAACACAACGATGTTATATGGTTGGGGTTGTTCTAGATAATTGTAAATAATAAAAGTGTTAGATGCTACATATCAAGGACAGCAACACAACGATGTTATATGCGTGGGGTTGTTCTAGATAATTGTAAATAATAAAAGTGTTAGATGCTACATTTCATGGACAAGCAACACAACGATATTATATTGATTTCTCTTAGTTTGAACAATGTAAAGCTTTTGTTGAAACAAAATATTCTCAACTACGATTTAAACATCGCCCCTCTATTTCAATGCCCTAATTCACTGCCCTATTTCACTGCCACATTTCAATGGCCTATTTCAATTCATTTTTCAATGACTTATCTCAATGCCCATTTCCATTGCGTTATTTCACTTCCCTATTTCAGTGCCCATTTCCAATGCGTTATTTCACATCCCTATTTCACTTCCCTATTTCAATGCCCATTTCCATTGCGTTATTTCAATGATCTATTTCAATGCCATATTTCAATATCATTTCCACTGCGTTAGTTCACTTCCCTATTTCAATGCCCTATTTCAGTGCCCTATTTCAATGCCATTTCCATTGCGTTATTTCACTTCCCTATTTCAGTGCCATTCCCACAGCGTTATTTCACTTCCCTATTTCAATGCTATTTCCACTGTGTTATTTCACTTCATTATTTCAATGCTATTTCCACTGTGTTATTTCACTTCATTATTTCAATGCTATTTCCACTGTGTTACTTCACTTCCCTATTTCAGTGCCCATTTCCATTGCGTTACTTCACTTCCCTATTTCAATGCCCATTTTCATTGCGTTCTTTAACTTACCTATTTCAATGCCCATTTCCAGTGCGTTACTTCACTTCCCTATTTCAGTGCCCATTTCCATTGCATTACTTCACTTCCCTATTTCAATGTCCATTTTCATTGCGTTACTTCACTTCCCTATTTCAGTGCCCATTTCCATTGCATTACTTCACTTCCCTATTTCAATACCTATTTTCATTGCATTACTTCACTTCCCTATTTCAATGCCCATTTTCATTGCGCTACTTCACTTCCCTATTTCAATGCCCATTTTCATTGCGTTACTTCACTTCCCTATTTCAATGCCCATTTTCATTGCGTTACTTCACTTCCCTATTTCAATGCCCATTTCCATTGCGTTACTTCACTTCCCTATTTCAATGCCCATTTCCATTGCGTTACTTCACTTCCCTATTTCAATGCCCATTTTCATTGCGTTACTTCGCTTCCCTATTTCAATGCCCATTTTCATTGCGTTACTTCACTTCCCTATTTCAATGCCCATTTCCATTGTGTTATTTTACTTCGCTATTTCATTGTCATTTCCATTGCGTTCTTTCACTTCCCTATTTCAATGCCCATTTCCAGTGCGTTATTTCACTTCCCTATTTCAATGCCCATTTCCATTGCGTTATTTCACTTCCCTATTTCAATGCCCTATTTCAATACCCTATTTCAATGTCATTTCCATTGCGTTATTTCACTTCCTTTTTCAATGCCCTATTTCAATGCCTATTTCCATTGCGTTATTTCACTTCCCTATTTCAATGCCCTATTTCAATACCCTATTTCAATGTCATTTCCATTGCGTTATTTCACTTCCCTATTTCAATGCCCTATTTCAATACCCTATTTCAATGTCATTTCCATTGCGTTATTTCACTTCCCTTTTTCAATGCCCTATTTTAGTGCCCTATTCCACATTTGGTTCAATACTCAAACATGTCCTCATGTTTCTTTCCGTTGTCTTTTCTCTTCTCAGACATCTCATTTCTGGAGTGATCAGTTTATGCTTGTGATTTATTGTAAGTGTCCTTGTTTCACACTGACAGCACAGTATGTATAAACTCTGTGAGATGAATTTCTTGTGTTTAATATTACTGCTTTATATCGTCAAAAATGTGATAATTGTCCAAATACTTCTTCTTCAACTTTTCAGCTCCCTGTGGAGCATAGGTTTTCAACAAACACTTTCCAAGCCGTTCTGTTTCTTGCCATTCCTTTAAGGCCATTCCGTGTTTTCATTGTTTTTCTTCATCTCTGCTTCCATTTGTCTTCTCCAAGAATTCATTGGTCTTTCTCTTTTTCTTTTTCTCTGGGGATTAAAAAAGGGCATGTTGTGTAATACTCTCAATTGATTTCAGCAGTTTATGTCCTATCCAGCGCCATCGTCTTCGCTGAATCTCTTTATCCACTGGTATTTGACTGGTACATTTCCATAATTCTATGTTAGTGGTTTTGTCCTGCCATTTCCATCCTTTTATTCTGTGTAAGCATCCATTAATGAAGGTCGGTATCTTCATGATTGTCAATATTTGTTGTTCTCCATGTTTCACGGCCATATAATAAGACTGACTTAACATTGCGTCCAAATACTTGGTTAACCTTATTACATCTCTCTCTCTCTCTCTCTCTCTCTCTCTCTCTCTCTCTCTCTCTGTCTGTCTGTCTGCGATCAAGACTCAATCAGAGTAGGATTCCAGACTCTCTCATGAAGTCAGCTGTCTGTTTAAGTGATTCGATTGCCGATTATTACATCTGACATCCATCTCTACATCCCATTAAGCATTATTTTTTATATAGCATCATATAACGATATCTCCAACATGAAACAAAGGTGGTTAATAAGTTTACTTTTAATTAAACTTGCGATAATTAAGGAAATTTTTTAAAAGTTTGCTAATATAATTAACTGTGAGAGCATCGAAAATATTTTAAAAACCTAAACATTGTTTATAATTTCTTTTAGCGACATTATTTTTATTTTCATTATTATTATTATTATTATTATTATTATTATTATTATTATTATTATTATTATTTATTATTATTATACGAAAGATCGCGATAGATCATGATATCCTCAATATACAAATTTTACGGAACCGGAGTTTGTTACTCAGTGCTTTGAATGTTCCAACTACGTGGGCAACACTCCAAACAAACAATGCGCCGCAAACGGAGATTGCTCATTAGCACATCATTCAATTAATATTAATTTTGATGATGATGATAATAATAATGATAATAATTATGATAATAATAATTATTTGAGAAATTAATTGAGCTTTTTAACAGGAGGCAGTCTGATCATCAGAAGCAGGCACCAACAAGAAAGTGTTTCGGCTCTTTAGATTCTTGACACCGTGGACGAAAAATTGAGCGAGGGGGTGGGGGTGGGGCGGAGGCATCTAGACCTTTACTCCACGTCTGCTGGAAATAATAAGTGGAAGCAAAATAATAAGTGGAAGCAAAATAATAAGTGGAAGCAAAATAATAAGTGGAAGCAAAATAATAAGTGGAAGCAAAATTATTATAAGAAGATGACGAAGTAGATGATAAAGAGAAATATGGCTAGCAGGTGAAGATTTCTTTCTTACTTTCAGCGATGAAATTAAAAACTCGGAACCGGACATATAATGGCAACTACACTGGGCATGAGTGTCCGGTTAGCGCATTCGATAGGCGGTTGGCTTACCACGGCAACAGCCGGGGTTCGTACCCTGGCGAGGACACCTGGGTTTTACTAATTCCCTAAAAATTAGTAGGAGCCGCGATAGCTCAGTGGTTAGTGAACTGGACTACTACGGACAAGGGGTAGGGTTCGATCCCAACCGACGGCTGCGGGTTCACCCAGCCTTAAATGGGTACCGGATTTTTTCTGGGAAAGTAAAGCAGCACGGGCGTAATACCGACCACATTACCCCAAAAATCATGTGCTAAAGGTCTGTAAAATATAGGGTCACTAACACCATATTTCCCTATACGCCACTCGGCGTGACGGGGGGTACTTTTTTTTTTTTACACTGGGCATGCTGCCCTCACTCTATAACCGTGCAAGCTTCTAGCCACATCCGATAAATTTGATGCATGCCGCAATGAGCATTTGTTGTTTTTTTTATTCTTTAAAATACAACTTTAGAACGGTTTACCGTATTAATACTGTCGTTCACCAAATAATATGACGGCGAATACACAACTCCTCCCTCCCCTCCACCTCCCCTCCTCCTCTCCCCCCCCCCCAAAAAAAAAAAGAAGAAGAAAAGCGGGATGCGATTTTTTTTTTCTGAACTAAAGTAACAAAGTATGGCAAAAATGTAATTTTAATGCCATGAAAAATATACTATATATAACAACAAAACAAATAACAGCAGGGCCGAAACTAAGAACAGCAAAATGTTCCATCATCTCAATACTCCTGTATGGTGTTTAACATGGACATTAGACAAGAAAACAGAACAGAAAATTTAAGCCGTTGAAATGTGGATTTATAGAAGAATAGGTAGAATTGGATGGAAAGAAAAGATAACAAACAATGAAGTTTTCTGCCTCTTCTTCTACCTCTTCTACCTTTTAGCTCCCAGTGGAGCATAGGTCTTCAGCAAAAATTGTCCAAGTCATTCTGTTTTTTGCCATTTGTTTAAGACCATTCCATGTCTTCCCTATCTTCTTCCTCTCTGCTGCTATCTGATGAAGTTTTAAAACAACTAAAAATAAAGAGAACTACTAAATTTTTGGGGCACGTTAAAAGACACAACAGCCTACTAAAAATAATGTTGGAAGGGAAAATACAAGGTAAAAGAGGCAGAGGTAGACCAAGACTAACATGGACGAGTAATATCAAAAGATGGACAAGTCAATCTATGACAACCTGCACCATCAAAGCAAGAAACAGAGTGGAATGGCGATCCATGGTAGCCAATTTCGTTGCGGAGACGGCACTCGATGATGATGAAAGTAACAATTCTGACCCAAGTATCTTGAGAGGATTTACACTATTGTGTATACGATCTTTATTCTTTAGCTCAACAGTAAGACCCCAGGTCACCCACCCCAGAAATACGATAAAAGCCATAATGATAGATTACGAACGAGATGAATGTATGATGGACCGCGTGTGTTATTAAATGTATGTCTTATAGTTGCCAAATTACATATCGTACTTATATGAAAAGTGTTCCTTGTTGCAGTTTCCTCATATTTCATGTCCGGCTTGCTGCAGGATCTACTGAGTTAAGTGTTCTGTGCACACCGTGAGCTGTGCGTTTCATCCGTTTTGCTCGTGTCTCGATATTCCAATTGCTTACGCTGAATGATGATATCGTATGACGGGTAACAGATGGCTGTGTTCACTTTCTTTGCGGTTTCGCCTTATGTCTTTTGGCGTACACTGGCACTGCTATGATGGGGACTGCAGCTACCTTTCTTTGTATGGGAGATGAGATATTAATTCGGATGATTCAACTGGCACGAGCGGTTGAGCAATTATAGATTTTAATTCGCTTGCAGTGATACCTACTGATGTTTTCCATAATCATAACCATTACCATATGGTATTTACATGCCCGATGGTGCATAGTTGCGTGGTGTTACAGTCTTTCTTCACTTTGTAGCATTTACAAAACGTGGCTCATTCACTGTATCATTGTCTGAATCTAGTGTATCGAATTTACTTTCGATTCTTTGTATTATTTGTCATAACAGTTTATTTCTGATCTATGTCCGCCTATATATTAAAGTAAAAGTAAAGCTTCCTCCACGCCTTGCTAGGCGTATGGGGAATATGGTGTTAGTGACCATATTTTTCTATAACCACGGCGCATTTTTGGGTGATGTGGTCGGTATCACGCCAGGCCGCCTTTACTTTCCAGAAAAATCTCTGGTACCCATTTTTAGAGACTGTGTGAACCCCGAAGCCTTGTCAGTCCGAAACAAAAATCCACCACTGCTGGGGATCAAACCCGGATCCTTCTGGTCAGGAAGCGAGTGCACTAACAACTCAGTCAACGAGGCTGCCTATATATAGGTTAATTCATTTTATCATAGTGTACAGATTCAGGAACAGCGTCAAGAAAGCCAAAACCTACCCAGGAGCAGATATTAATTCAGACCACAATCCTGTAATGAAATCAAATTAAAGAGAAACAAACAAAAAACTAATTCAGCAACATCAATAGATATAACAGCGTTAAACCAGAAAGATGTAAAAGAAACTTATACTGTACAACTAAAGAACACATATCAGAAGCTACTAGAAGAGGGGATTGAGCAGTACAGAAGAGAAAATCCTGAGGAAAAAAGTCACAACAAAATGGAAATGTATAAAAAAAACAGCATGCAAGAGTCCTGTAACACCTTGCCCAAAAAGGAAAGTAACAAAAAACAAAAATGGATAACTGACAAAATCTTAGAAAAAGTGGAAGAAAGAAGACAAGCGAAAAACACTGCCAGATACAAGGATTTAGACAATGAAATACGGAGAATGTGCAAGAAGGCAAAAGAAGACTGGTTCAACCAAAAACGTCTAGCAGTCGAAACTATGGAAAATAAACAAAACTTAAGAGAGATGCACACAGAAATAAAGAGAATGACTAATAAAGACAAAAAAACTGCAGGAAACGGATGTATTGCAAACAAAGAGGAAAGAATGCTAACAGACAACAAAGATATAATAGATAGATGGCAAGAAGATATAACAGAATTATTTAATGACGAAAGGGACAAAAAGCCAGACATAAAATGTACATACACCTATAAAATCCTGAAATCCGAAGTAGAAAAAGCTATAAAAACAATGAAACAGGGAAAGGCAGCAGGACCTGCCAATATACAGATAGAGATGATACAGGCTCTAGAAGAGTTTGGCATCGAAGTGATCACGAACATATGCAATGACATATACCATACAGGATACATACCAAACGACCTAAAACATCAACTTTCATTGCATTGCCTAAAAAGAATGGTGCAGTTGAATGCAGTAATTTTAGAACAATAAGCTTAATGAGCCAGGTAACCAACATTTTACTAAAAGTTATACAGGGAAGGATTCAGAATAAAATCAATACTGAATTAGATAAGCAACAATTTGGATTCAGGAAAAACAGTGGGACAAAAGAAGCCACATTCAACATGAGAACATTGATTGAAAAGTACACAGAAGTAAACAAACCAATATATGCCTACTTTATAGACTACACCAAAGCTTTCGATAGAGTACACCATAACCAACTCATAGACTGCCTAAGGATATAAAACTAGACGACACAGACATACGACTAATATGTAATTTGTACTGGGACAAACAGCAATAATAAAATATAACAAGGAGAACTCTACACCCATGGACATAAAAAGAGGAGTAAGTCAAGGATGCATCCTATCACCAAGCTTGTTCAATCTATACACTGAGCAAATCTTTAAAAACATCTCAGAGATGCAAGGCCTACAAATTAATGGAAAGATAATCAATAACCTAAAATATGTTGATGATACTGTTCTACTAGCAGAAAATCCTAAAGACCTACAACAATTGCTTAAGGTGATAAACATAACAAGCAAAAAATATGGACTAGATATGAATATCAAAAAGACTAAAACTATGACCATAAACAAAGAAAATTCTCAAGACCTACAATTAAATATCACAGTTGAAGGAATACATCTGGAGACAGTCCAGAGCTACAACTACCTGGGACATACTATAACCAGTGATGGAAATTGTAAAATTGAAATAAACAAAAGAATAGGTATGACAAAAAGTAATTGTAGTGCCATGAAAAATATACTAACAACAAAACAAATATAAAGAAGCTGCAACTAAGAATAGAAAAATGTTAACCTTCTCAAAATTCCTGTATGGTGCAGAAACATGGACATTAGACAAGGAAACCGAACACAAAATTGAAGCCTTTGAAATGTGGATTTATAGAAGAATAGGTAGAATTGGATGGAAACAAAAGATAACAAACGATGAAGTTTTAAAACAACTGAAAATAAAAAGAAAACTACTAAATACAATTAAGACAAGACAAATGCAATTTTTGGGGCATGTTAAAAGACACAACAGCCTACTAAAAGTAATATTGGAAGGAAAAATACTAGGTAAAAGAGGCAGAGGCAGACCAAGACTAAAATGGACGAGTAACATCAAAAGATGGACAAGTCAATCTATGACAGCCTGCACCATCAAAGCAAGAAACAGAGTGGAATGGCGATCCATGGAAGCTAAACTTCGTTGCGGAGAAGGCTCCCGATGATGATGACAGAATAAGAAAAAGAGTTCTTCAGTGATATATACAGCTTCAGTGCTATATACAGCTTCAGTGATATATGTAGCTTCAGTGCTATATACAGCTTCAGTGCTATGTGCAGCTTCAGTGATATACGTAGCTTCAGTGATATGTACAGCTTCAGTGATATATGCAGCTTCAGTGATATATGGAGCTTTAGTGATATGTGCATCTTCTGTGCTATGTGCAGTTACAGTGCTATATGCCGCTACAGTGCTATATACAGCTTCAGTGATATATGGAGCTTTAGTGCTATATCTAGCTTCAGTGCTATATGCAGTTACAGTGCTATATGCAGCTACAGTGATATATGCAGCTTCGGCGCTATGTGCAGCTACAGTGCTATATGCAGCTTCGTGATATATACAGCTACAGTGATATATGCAGCTTTGGTGCTATGTGCAGCTACAGTGATATATACAGCTTCGTGATATATACAGCTACAGTGATATATGCAGCTTTGGTGCTATGTGCAGCTACAGTGATATATACAGCTTCAGTGCTATGTGCAGCTTTAGCGCTATGTGCAGCTTTAGTGCCATGTACTGGACGTTTTGATAATCCTGGACAACAATAAACAACAGGCAAGAATCATCATCATCGAGTGCCGTCTCCGCAACGAAGGTTGGCTATCATCGTTGCGGAAGCAGCACTCGATGATGATGATTTTCCAATACCAGAAATAAAAATTTATAACATTATTTGGCTATGTATGATGGGAACAGTTAGAATATGTTATAACAACAGGAAAGTTTGAGAGATGAAAAGATACATGGAAACAGAGTGTAATGATACAGAACAGTTTATTAACTCTTCCCGTACGATTCGACGCACAATGCGCCATGCCGATTTCGGTCATGTACGTTGAGCCGCACAGTGCGTCACTCTCAATCTTATTAGAGTCGACTGCCATCAAACCATATTCTTTTTATATGTCTTGTATATTTAGGTATTGTTGAAATATAATTCATTATTTAATTATATAAAAATTCACATATAATGTGTAAAGGGTTAGTTAAATATAAACATGTAGATTCATATTTATATTATATTATTTATATAATAAACAAAAGAATAGGAATGGCAAAAAGTGATTTTAATGTAAAGAAGAACATACTAACATCGAAACAGCATATAACACTAGGGCTAAAACTAAGAATAGCAAAATGTTATGTCTTCTCAACATTCCCATATAATGCAGAAACATGGACATTAGACAAGAAAACAGAACAGAGAATTGAAGCCTTTGAAATGTGGATATATAGTAGAACTGGTAGAATTGTATGGAAGGAAAAGAAAACAAACGATGAAGTCTTAAAACACCTAAAAATTAATAGAGAACTACTAAACACAATTCAAAAAAGACAAATGCGATTTTTGGGCCATGTTAAAAGACACAACAGCCTACTAAAAGTAATCCTGGAGGGAAAATACAAGGTAACAGAAGCAGAGGCAGACCAAGACTAGCATGGACGAGTAACATCAAAAGATGGACAAATCAACCTATGACAACTTGCACGATCAAAGCAAGAGACAGAGCAGAAAGGCGCTCCATGGTAGCCAACCTTTGATGCGGAGATGGCACTAGATGATGAGATTAATATTTAAAACGTGAACAATGTTGTCTCTAAATTGTCTACCGCTAATTTATAAAAACCTACCGTACTGAAAGAGTTAAGGGATTGATTTGGTAAGAGGTCAATAACAGAATTTATAAACAGATGTGGAGAGAGAAAGTTACGGAGAGACATGATCACCCAAGCCAGCATGCAGAATGAATGTGATGATGAGCAAAGCATACAACTATGTCTCGTTTCTGGTCTAATCTACCAGCTCGTCTCTTGTTACCACCACGCCTTGAGAGGTTTAACATAATTATTTTATATGAATCGTCACTTCATGTGTTCCAGAACCGCTTGAGCAGAACATGTGAATGAATGCAAGTTATCAGTACAATTTATGTGTTTATTTGTATCAGTCCAAATTGGACTTAGCAGATTGGGGGGGGGGGGGGTGGTTTGTTCTGTAATTGTTCCGATATTTACTCTAGTATATATATATATATATATATATATATATATATATATATATATATATATATATATATAATATATATATATATATATATATACAAATGCGATTTTTGGGCCATGTTAAAAGACACAGCCTACTAAAAGTAATACTGGAGGGGAAAATACAATGTAAAAGAGGCAGAGGCAGACCAAGACTAACATGGACGAGTAACATCAAAAGATGGACAAACGAGCATATGACAACCTGCACCATCAAAGCAAGAGACAGAGCAGAAAGGCGCTCCATGGTAGCCAACCTTCGATGCGGAGATGGCACTCGATGATGATGATATATATATATATATATATATATATATATATATATATATATATATCGCACATCTTAAATGGTATTATTAATTATGGGTAAAGAGCATCAATTACCATTAATAATGGATTTTCATTCGTTTGCAGTGATATTGAGGCCTTCAAATAATTATAACTATCTTATAGTAAACTAAAGTACCCCCGTCACGCCAAGTGGCGTATAGGGAATATGGTGTTAGTGACCATAAATTTTACAGACCTTCGGCACATGATTTTTGTGGTAATGTAGTATAACTATCTTATATGTGTGTATTATTATAGGACATAGAAGTGATATGCTTCTATATGTACCAGGTTCTATTTGTTGTTTAACATCCGACGTAAAACTGGTACTATGAAATGTTTATTTGTCAGTCTGTGGGAGCTATTCTTTCTGTGCACGCTGTAAACATTCAATGCAACCATTTTAACACCTGCACATTGGCAGAATCTGGTTTGTGTGCTTTGTTACTCCATCCATACTTGCTGGTTTATGACACCGGCTGCTCTTTACGATTTCTTTCATCTCTTGAAATAAGACTCCTGGCTCTTCCAGCTTCCTTTATGTGTGTTTGTGAGTGTTGACATTTTCCTTTTGCGCAAACTGGATTTAAAAGCTTCTGTGTGTGTTTTTTTTTTATCTGATTTTTTTTTTCGTTTAATTTTGACGCTCCGTGTCTGCAGTTTACAACTATTTTGGTATTGAAGCTTTTATTTCTGGCTTTAATATCCCAAGCTCTCATTTAAAAAGAAAGTCCTATAGACACAACAAATGATAACAATTTAGATGTTGCAGTCTTGCCCACCAAACAAGACCAACAAAGAACCAAAGTTTTGACCGAAAGGGACGAAAACAAACAAAATATGTGCAGGTTGAAGACCTGGCTTTATTTTAGGTCCACATGACATTCGGGTGCACAGGGATAAACACAAAAGGTCAATGCTGAATTAGATCCAGAAAATAATATTCAGTTAGGTTTTTCAGTTGTACGGACGAGACGAGATGAAACAAGCAACCAAAGTTTCGGCCGGAATGTCTTCAGTCGAGTCGAAAACAAATAAAATATGTGCAGGTTGAAGACTTTTCATTTGCATTCTGTTTGTTTTCGTTCGATTGAGGACCATTCTGTCGAAAGGTTGCTTGAATATTCTTTACCCATTACCCAAAGCCCGTTGGAGGGTAAAGCCTTGAAGAAACCACGGTTCCGATTTTAAAACCAAAAAATCCCGCCGCTTATATAGTGCGAATCAAACAATCACCTTCCTGTCGTGTAACCGACGTCTTACCTCTAAACCACCCAGTCCCTGAAATGTTCTAATCACGTGAATAATTCCCCCATCCCATTTAACTCACAGCCATCTACTCGCTGGAAGTTTTTGGGTCTTGCCTCAGTTAGGTCTCGCTTTAATTTATATATATATATATATATATATATATATATATATATATATATAATATATATATATATATATATATATATATATATTGGCTTACTAATTTTTTTTCTCCATATTATAATTTTTATCTTCCGATATATAGTACATCTTTCATTCGTTTTATTATTTCATCTCTTATCCCTCTTTTTATTTCTTTTTGATTTACCTATCCCACTCATCCTAGATGCAGTGCAGTTTAATTTTATTTCGTTGTCCATTTGTTTTTCTCGTTTTCTGGAGAAGGCCGCATGCAGGCCGTAACGTCAGTATTTTGTTGTTCCTTTTTTTTTTGTAAAGCTGTCACAATACCATGTAGGAGTGTCCGTTACACCTCTTAATTTGCTTGCTCCTGTTACTAGCTTTACCGCAGCAGTGCAATTATTTCCCCCCCCCCCTTTTCCCCGAAATGTTTTTTTTTTACTTAGTCGTGTCTTGTTCATAAAACGAAAACATCCTAGTTTTTTTTTTTTTATCTAGCAAAGCTTTGCCGTTTCCCTTTATAGTTTTTATTTTGTACATTCCGGATGTCATGCGTGGACATCATCATCATTATTGAGTGCCGTCTCCGCATCGAAGGTTGACTACTATGTAGGGCCATTCTGCGCTGTCTCTTGCTTTGATGGTGCAGATTGTCATATGCTGACTTGTCTATCTTCTGTTAGTAATCGCCCATGTTATTCTTGGTCTGCCTCTTTTACCTTGCAATTTCCCTTCCAAGATTACTTTTAGTAGGCTGTTGTCTTTTAACATGCCCCAAAAACCTCATTTGTCTTGTTTTAATTGTGTTAGTAGTTCTCTTTTCATTTTTAGTTGTTTTAAAACATTATCGTTAGTTTTCTTTTCTTTCCATCCAATTCTTCCTATTCTTCTACAAATCGACATTTCAAAGCCTTCAATTGTCTGTTCTGTTTTCTTGTCTAATGTCCGTGTTTCTGCACCATACAGGAATGTTGAAAAGATATAACATTTTGCTATTCTTAGTTTTAGCCCTGGTATTATTTGCTTTGAAGTTAGTAAATCTTTTTAGTCAGTAAAAATTACTTTTTACCATTCCTATTCTTTTGTGTGTTTCAGTTGTACAATTTCCATCACTGGTTACAGTTATCTCCAAGGTAGTTGTAGCTCTGAACTGTCTCCACGCCTAGACGTTTTCCTATAATATTATAAGTTGTGCTTAGCACTTACTTCATGAGTTTTATATTACTTTCTTCACAACCAGTGTCCTATTCTATATATTTTGTAGTCACCCTGCGCTTTTCACGTCTCCATTAGCTTCGATATTTATACACATATTATTTACTCTCACTTATGTTTTTAATTTCACGACCATCTTCTTATTCTCTATCTTATATAACTCCTTTGTGTTTTTTATTTCGTGACCTTCTTCCTATTCTATTTGTTGTCTTCCCTTTTTTGTAAAGCTGTCACTATACCTCGTAGGAGTGTAGGCTACACCTCTTAATTTGCTTGCTCCTGCTACCAGCTTTACCGCAGCAGTGTTATTATTCCCCCTCTCTCCCGTGACTTTCTTCCTATTCCATTTATTATTTTGTCTTCTTGCGCTGTTGACTTCGTCCAGGTCTCGTATGGTTATATTATTGTTGCTATTAATAACTTCACTTTTGATAGTCGAAAACTCAATTCTTATCGCTACATTTATTTTTCATACATTTGTATTTTGTGGCCTTCATGATTCTTCTTTTTCTTCTACTATCCTTCCTCCATTACCGTTGGCGTCGAGGGGAGATACAATCTGCGATTCTTTGCTCTTCTGTTGGCCTCTTCTGGTGTTATCCCTCCTAGTGACTCTAGTAATCCCTTTATCCATCTCTTTCTTGGTCTTCCTCTTAATCTGGCGTTTTCGTAGCGTTTGTTTAAGGCTCTTTGAGTCATTGTTAGTTCTTTTTGTCTTGTTATGTGGCCGAACCAATTTATCTGTTGTTTCTTTATGTATTCGATGGATGGTTCAATTTCGAGTTTCTTCCTCAGGTCAGCCTTCATCATTGCTGTTTTAGATATGTTCTTAAGTTCTTTCTACGGACAACTGGCATATGGTAAAAGAACTAGGGGCGCCCAAAACTTCGATGTGTAGATGTGTGTAAACGCGACATAAAGACTCTGAATATAAACCCTACAGCCTGGGAAGACAAAGCTGCAGACCGCAATCTCTGGAAACGCACTCTAAAGGTTCACCTCAAGAAGCAGACAGATTCATAGAGAAAGAGAATACACGACGAAAGAAAGGAAGGAAAAAATAACATTTCTAGGGGCGCTGAAAAATCCATAGTCAACTACGACTGACGGAGGCTACTAAGTTCTTTTGTATGAATAAAAAAAATAATCTTGATGCAGACTTATATGTTTATCATTCCATAATCTACGTTACTTAGATTGGTTTCATCATGAAGATTTTATTATATTTGTTTTAATTTGTGTCGCGTTTCTTACTTTGTGTGTGCTGCTCTGTTTATTTCTATCAACTTTCAAAGTTAATAAGAGAGAGCTGTGCCAAATGTTCGTGTCAACGTTTGAAATGGCCATAGCGATTTGTGTTTTATTGCAGGCTTCCACGTTATCTAATTAATGCAGACAATGTATCATGTATCCGAACTATCTTGTACCATTTCCATACTCGGCACACTTTTGGCCAGCGCATCCAACTTCTTAATAACATTATTAAGTACATATCTCCTTTCCTTCTTTGATATCCACTCGCTTGGCCAGTCTGTTTTGTCTGCGCCCAGACACATTATATTGTGATTTTTTTCCAATCTTTCACTGTTTGGTTCCTATGGTCTAATTAAATCCTACCTGCCATATTGTCTATACATTTTTTTTAAACCAGACACTATGTAATTACTGGCCACAGACTCTTCCGCCATTTTTCAGCTGCGTCGTGTTTTCTGATTTTGATTGTTGTGTTTAATGTATATTGTTTGCTTGCTAGACCTGGTGAAGGCTTTTGCCGGAACGTTAAAGTTTATCATTCCTTTCTGTTAGTCTAGCTTTCAATACCAATTTGATGTTTTTTTTTTTATATGTGGAAGTGAATAGGGTCTCGGTAAATTATAGTTTACTGACCTTGACGCAAGCAGTCACTGACAACTTTTGTCTCAGGCGCTGTTAGGCTCATCATAACGGCTAAGTTTACTCTGGAACATTAAGCATGACATATGTTATATGTGTTCACGTCTACAAATAGCAAGGTATTATCATCCATCAAGCACCGGGCCTGCTGACGTAGGTGATAATGTGTCTCCACAACTTTCGATCTCTACAGTTATTTATCATATTTGTAGTTGACCCTCTGCCAAGCCATTCTCTTCAGCTTTCTATTATTGTGGTGATTCATGATTGTACAAAGAAGTTACGACGGTGCTTTTCTGTTGCCTTCCGTCGGTTTGTTTACGGTTGGCTCCGCTAGCCTTTGACTAAAAAGTCTCACCCAAAAGGCAGTGGGGTTGTTTTACTTCGGGGAACCCTCCCTTAGTCTTTTACCCTCCCGAGCCTACCTGCAAGGCAGCAGGGAAGCCACAGATCATAACAAGGCAAACCACTTATAATATGATGACTGTTCGTCTTGTCAAACAAAAGACAAAAAAAACCTGAAATGATATTTTCCCAATGACCCTAGAGGTTTACAAGAAATGAAGGCAGCAAAGAAAACATCTATGGCGCCAAGGAACTAACTTATCCTTCTTGACTAGCCAGTAGAATTTCAATTCTATTGTTGGAAGTGTGTTTGGAATATCCACAACTCGACTAGTTGTGATTGTGCTGAATAATATCAATATTAATGATATCAATATTTTCGTTTATGCGTCAAATGTTGGGAAGTTTTTAATTGCCCTTGTTATTGTAGTTTCATGAACTTACTGGCTGAGGACATTGGAGGGGGTCCTGGCAATCATAACCCGGAGGTGGGGGGACTGTTTCCATTACAGTGTCAAGACTATAAAGAGCCAAAATATTTATTCTACGAGGGAACATTTCTGATCACCAAATTGCCTCCCCTTCTAAAGCTCTAAATGAGAGTTTTCTATCGTTGTTTTACCATAACCTCTTGTTGTGATGGAAATGTTTACAGTTGTAGCATATAAGATGATAGTGTCTCCTTCACTTGTGATCACTGTATATATCAAGATAGCAAATTTACGAGATTGTTGATTGTATGTTCGTATAATATTACAAGACTGTGTGCTAGATATTTGAATCAGAGATTAACGCATCAGAGATAATCGCAAAAAAAAAACGAGTTTAAAAACCTAAGTTTAACTATATAGTAATAATTAGTCAGTGAGTGAATGTTTTAATATTGTAATGTTTATGTAAATAAGACGTTGTTATGTTATATAACTCAAGGCCCACTTACTCGGATAACTATTATGCAACCAATAACATATCGGTAACTCAATTATCAAACTTACAACAGAAATATCAAATGAATTCCTACTGTTTCTCCTGTCCTGTAATGTCACTGAAGATGTATATCAGCTCCATACAAGTAGAGAATGATAAATATAACCTCCAAGAACACAAGCACAGACGCTAATTCCGACTTTCATTCAACCATTTTCTGACTTTCTTGCCAGTTCTCTGCTCCGTTGTCATTCCCTTGCATTCTCAGGCGTTATATTGAAAAAGAAAGGAAAGAAGGAAAAGAAAAAGGAGGGTTTGGAAAGTTGCGAAACATGGCGGTTGAGAAGGAGAGTGGGGCTATCTTTGGATAAAGAATGTAACCAGCTTTCCTTCAGATAATTAGCTGAAACAATATTGGTCGGCGGGTTAAACATCTGCGCCAATCAGATGCCCATATTGGCTTGCCCCGCCTCCCTGGTGCGTGACCCGATCGATCAGATGATACTGTCGGTCATTCGACCAACTGCCAGCGGGGTTCTATCTGGTTACGTCACCAAAGCCGCGCCAGGTCAGCCTCCCACAGAAGTTAGGGACTTTGTGTGATGGATATATAGGAACTTAAGACCCGATGTGAAAAGGGAGTAGCCGCAACATAGGGACTCTTGAGAGTTGGCACTGACACGTTCTTGACAGGGCTCTCATCAACGAATGAATTTCTCCATTTAGCTGTCGTTTGCCTTCTATTTCTTCTCATAAGTGATCTATTTGTCCAGCGAGGACTTTTAACCTTTCATGAAACGAGGTTCAAAACAAGACTATGCAAGGTACTCATCAGGGGTAGATGATATTTGGAGACGATATGTCGACCAGAGATAGAGTTGCTTTTAACATCAAATGAAAGAGCAGCTTTAGTCTGCAAGTAGCTTAATAGCCACAAAACTATTCATTACTGTCTTTCTCTCTGTTTTCTCTCTTTTTTTTCTCTGTCTTTTTCTCTTATATCTATTTCTTTCTTTTTTTTCTCTCTCTCTTTTTATTTTTTTTAATTTTTCTCTTCCCCTCTCCCACCCCCCCCCCCCTTTCTCTCTCCTTCTTTCTCTCGCTCTCTTTCCCTCTATCTCTTTTTTCTCTCTCTTTCTCTCTCTCCATTTTTCTCTTTTCTTTCGCTTTCTCTCTCTCCCTCATTTTCTCTTTCTCTCTTCCAGGATGGATAAACATCTTTTCTACGTCATAAAAATCACTCAATAATTTTTCCACCGCAATTTTCTTTAAAAAAAATAGATTCGACCTACTTGTTTCTCTAACATTTATTCATTTCTTTCTTTTCTTCTTTTGCAATAACTCACGATCTTCAAAGTTTGTCCTTACATTTTTGTTATGTCACGTCTTTCAGCAAGTTATTTCTTTGATTTATGTATCTTTTAACCCAAGGGGTACTCTTTTGCGTGTAAATTGTTGTGAATTGTAATGTTTATTTTTGTGCTTGTCTTTAATCAAAGGCAAATACCCTTAATTCGTGCAGTTAAAGTACTGAACAATCTCTTTTTACTCAGTCATCTGTATACTAGATAATGTTTGAAAGTAAATAAATAATAAAAAAAGAAAGGGAAAGAAGAAAGAAAGAATGAAAGGGAAGAAGAAAAAGAAAGAAAAAAAGAAGGAAGGAAAGAAAGAAAGAAAGAGAGAAAGAAACAAAGAAAGAAAGAAAGAAAGAAAAAAAAGAGAAAAAGAATGAAAGAACGAATAAAAAGAAAGGAAAAGAATGCAGGAAAGTAGGGAAAAGATAAGGAAGGATGGAAGGAAGGACGGAAAGAAAGAAGATATTTCCTACTTTTCATGACAGATGTAGGAGACAAGTCATCGTCAGGTGTTGGTGAAGAAGAAGAAGGATACACGTTACCCCCCCCCCCCCTTTTTGGACTGGATATCGTCTCAAACGTGATGGCGACTGCTTTGACCAAGCGGCCTTTATCCCTCTTGTTTTATCATGAACCTCTTCCCCCCCCCCCCCCCCCCCGACATACACTAGCAATGGTAATATGTGTCGTACAGATTTTTAAAGAAAATTATTTATTTAATCGTTGGCCTAATGACAACACTGACCCTACAAATGTAGAGACCAAGTGATCGGTGAGTTGGCTTCCAAATGATCATTTCGTTAACAGCTCTTCCATATGATGTTCTGACATTCTTGAGATGGTAGTTATGAAGACATGTTTAGTTAGGTACTTAACCGAGGATAGTTTAAATAATGGGGGGGGGGGGGGGCGGTGCTGGGTTTCTAGAGTCAAGAGGTACGACGCTGGCCTCAGGAGTGGACTGACCGGGTTCAAATCCCACTAAAGAGCGGTGGTGGATTTTTAAAATGTAAAATAAGAGAAATTAACTCTTGGTTTCTTTATGACTTTATCCACCCCTGATCTTGGTAGGGGGATGTCTAGTCCACTCGGACAACGGCAATAAACAGGAGGTCCCGTGTGCACTTGCGCACGTTAAAGAACCATTGGCTGTTTAAATCTTAAAGAGAAGACTATAAATATGGCCACTGCCCGGGAAAGATTACCAGCGGAAACCTACACACACTGTGGATCACAGGCTACACGGAGTGCGTGCACGTGGGCCAGGAGTCTCCTGGAACTTTCGCGAGATTCTCGTGGGGGATGTCGAAGCACCTATGGGTTCGCTCGGTGTGCAGTGATGATGATCCTAACAACAACAAAATAAAAACGAACCAAATTTAGACAATCACGTTACCGCTGAACGAGTTTTCAGATGACGTCACAAATGATGAGGCTACAAGGTTTATGAATTTTGAAGAGAGGCGTGACGCGAATAGGAAGGTCGGGAAAAGAACGAATTAAGCAGTGTATAACCAGCGAGCAACTGCAACCAAAAGATTGTGTGCATTTTCAGGATTTTGTCAAATACTGAAAGATGTGAGTGCTGCCAAATTACTGTTTTTACTCTGTGTTTAGTTTTCTACATTCATAATTCAAGTTAATGAATCTCCTTGAACTTAAGTGTTTTTAGGAGGTCAACGTACCCGCTCATTATAATAATTAGCTTTCATTATTGTTATTATTTTTCAACATCAACCAAAAAAAAAAAAACAAGTAAAGAGCCCCCGTCCCGCCAAGTGGCGTATAGGGAATATGGTGTTAGTGACCATAAATTGTACAGACCTTCAGCACATGATTTTTGGGGTAATGTGGTCGGTCTTGCGCCCGTGCCGCTTTACTTTCCCCGAAAAAAAATCCAGTACCCATTAAAGGCTGGGTGAACCGGAAGCCATCGGTTGGGATCGAACCCTAACCCTTGTCTTTTGTAGTCCAATTCAATAACCACTGAGCTATCGCGACTCCCTTTATCCAAATAACTGCCTCCAAATACAAATATCATCTAAGCTGCATTGATATTTGTAAAAAAAAATAATAATAATAATAAATCAGGTTACCCTCATGTTCCACGTCATAAGTCACTTAAGTCATGTATTGTTGATTATTTTCTCTACTTAATTTTTGAGAAAATGTTAACATACTGAACTATTGTTTAGTACATGGGAGGGGTGGGGGAAGGCATACATATATATATATATATATATATATATATATATATATATATATATATATATATATATATATATTCAAAGGCTCTAATTCATCTGTACTTTATACTGTTATGGAGCCGGGATAGCTCATTGGTAAGTGAACTGGACTACAAAGGACAAGAGGTAGGGTTCGATCTCAACCGACGGCTTACGGTTACACCCAGCCTTTAATGGGTACCGGATTTTTTTTTCTGGAAAGTAAAGCGGCACGGGCGTAATACCGACCACATTACCCCAAAAATCATGTGCCGAAGGTCTGTAAAATGTATGTTCACTAACACCATATTTCCTATACGGCACTTGGCGTGACGGGGGTACTTTACTTTACTTGTTTTTTTTACTGTATATTGTTATTTACTATAGTTTTGACAGTATTTTTGTGAGAACTGATTGGAATAGACTGTGTCTGTTCATAGTTAATACCTGCAGCAAAAGTGTTAATCACCTTTGAGTCTGCCACGTGTGCTTTAGAGAGAGAGAGAGTAAGCAATAAAGTGGTAGCGCGCTGGCTTGGATGTAAAATGAGCGTGGGTTTGATTCAGCCTTGATGCTCTCCAGCTAACACGAAAAAGGGACGGGTAACTCGCTGTTTGAATTAGGGTAGGTAATAATGGTGAAACAGAGTTTTCTCCCGTTCCACAGGTGTGACCTTTGTGGTGAAATGTAATACATCACTCACCAGCCACATATTATAATAAATCGTATCTTTCACACTCAACTGTAAGCGCCCGGAGTCCAGAAGGGGAGTAAAGAATTGTTGCGCTGTTCCCTACCAGGAATGTTCGTAAGAGGCGACTAAGGAGAATTGGACATGGTGCTGGCTTTTCTGTTCTGTAAATTATAAGTCGCAAGAACTTCACAAACAAGTCAAAGAAACGGATTGGAAAGTATTTGTTGAAAATATATGGTGTACAATAAGTTGAAAAAGAGAAGAGGAAGAGAAACCTTTAGATTGTTCCTACTACTTAATTGCTTTTGCTTTAAGATAACGTAAAATATGGGCGTATCTTTGAGGTACAACAGAGTTGGTCTGTATAATAACTCAAGGGCTACAATACATCATCATCATCGAGTGCCGTCTCCGCAACGAAGGTTGGCTGTCATGGAGCGCCATTCTGCTCTGTCTCTTGCTTTGATGGTGCAGGATGTCATAGGCTGGTTTGTCCATCTTTTGATGTTACTCGTCCATGTTAGTCTTGGTCTGCCTCTGCCTCTTTTTACCTTGCATTTTCCCCTCCAGTATTACTTTTAGCAGGCTGTTACTACAATACAAAGAATAACAAAATCCCTTCAAATCAACCATTTTTTTCAGACAATGGAAATAAGAAAAAAGATTTCTTCATTGTTATGTAGAGCCAGTGTTGACATGTGGAAGGGAATACTGGACAATCGTACAACAGACTAAGGAATCATTGAAGACCACAGAAATGTGGATGTACAGAAGAATGTTGAGTGCACAAAGTAAAGAGACACGAGAATGTTCTGAAGAACACCAGTTTTTTTTAATAGTTTTTTTTAAACAAAGCTCTTTACCAAAGACATCAGGAGAAGGTGCTAATAATTTTCTGTAATGTGAGAAGGGGACATTGGGATATTTTGTGATAATTTGATTTAAATAAGAGAGAGAGAGAAGATTAAGGAAGCAGAGAGAGAGAGAGAGAGAGAGAGGGGGGGGGGAGAGCGAAAACCAAACAAATTTAATTAAACGAATGGTTTGGTCGAAAATCAATAACATATATGATAAATAACTGAATAGATAGAGTTATATAGAGACATGATCACCTACGCCAGCTGGCAGGTACTTGATAATGATCTTTGTGGACGAATGCTCATTCAAGATATGCCACTTTTTTTTTGTATCTCGAATTCAGCCCTGTCCAGCAGAGTCAACTTCCTGTAACATCATCAAACGCGGGGCCTGCGTAAATAGAAAACAGCTCTAGAAAACCCAGCTCACCAGCAGTGCTTTTTCTAAGCGCCATTTACGAAACCAAAGAGGCGTAACAACGAAATCTGGGACTTCCGAAACGCCGTAGCAATTTGATTTGTGTATAATTCCCGTTTCCATAGCAACACAAACGGTGACGGTGATTTGGTTAGCCTGTTTCATGGACGAGTTCTAATTTCACTGATTGGCCCCGATCAAACATAAATTAACTATGGCAACCCAGTTGGCAAAGTTTCACTGAAAGGGAATTCTGGTTCTAAAAGCGAATGTAGACATGTTTGGCTATGGTCATGACATTCACAAAAATGCCTAAATAAAAGACAAGTTGAAGTCATCTTTTTATGATAACATGTGTAAGACTATTTAGGTTTACAAATAGTGGATACATTGGGAGTGGGGGGAGCCGAAAAAATTAAAATTAGAGATGGTAGTGTTTTGTTATTGAAATCACCATTATCAATTGCTGTGCTTGATAAACAACATCATCATTACCAGTTGATAAGCTTGATAAACAGCATAATCATTGTCAGTTGATAAGCTTGATAAACAATGCCACCATTACCAATTGATAAGTTTGAAAAACAACACCCCTATTACCGGTTGATAAGCTTGATAAACAACATCATCATTACCAGTTCATAAGCTTGATAAACAACACCACCATTACCAGTTCATAAGCTTGATAAACAACACCACCATTACCAGTTCATAAGCTTGATACACAACACCATCATTACCAGTTGATAAGCTTGATAAACAACACCATCATTACCAGTTGATAAGCTTGATAAACAATACTACCATTACTAGTTGATAAGCTTGATAAACAACACCACCATTATTAGCTGATAAGCTTGATAAACAACATCACCATTATTAGCTGATAAGCTTCATAAACAATTATCTCCCTTTGATATCGGTGCAACACTTTCTTTTTTCTTTGGCAACTTTCATTATATTATTTTCACTAATTTCAGTGGTTCGTGAGATTCTCAAAATTTTTTTTTTCAAAACATGTATATGACCTCAAAGATCTTCTCCTGCCTCTAGATTATCCACGACACACTTCAATATGGAATGTATTGGTTCTATATTAAACTAACGACTTGCTTTTCGTTCGATTAATAAAATACGTTACGTAACATCGCTCCTCTTGTTAGCGGTCACCGGTTAAGTGGACGTGGGCTGCGTTGCGTCGCTAGTTACGATAACGCAGCGATATCTGCACTTTTCGGTCCAACACATTACTATGTATGAGTACATTTTGCTACAAAATATTTGTCCAGATAGCGGCCATTTTTTGACCTAATCTTTTCGATTATCATTGACAAGGTTGTTTAACATGCGCGAGTGCACATGGGACCTCCTGTTTTTCGTCGTTTCGAGAGGGCTAGGCGTAGGATTTCACTACCCAAAGAGGGCTAGACGTTGGATCTCACGACATAGAGAGGGCTAGGCGTAGGATTTCACTACCCAAAGAGGGCTAGGCGTAGGATTTCACTACCCAGAGAGGGCTAGACGTTGGATCTCACGACATAGAGAGGGCTAGACGGCGGATCTCACTACCCAGAGAGGGCTAGACGTCGGATCTCACTACCCAGAGAGGGCTAGACGTTGGATCTCACTACCCAGAGAGGGTTAGACGTCGGATCTCACTACCCAGAGAGGACTAGACGTCGGATCTCACTACCCAGAGAGGGCTAGACGTCGGATCTCACTACCCAGAGAGGGCTAAACGTCGGATCTCACTACCCAGAGAGGGCTAGACGGCGGATCTCACTACCCAGAGAGGGCTAGACGTCGTATATCACTACACAGAGAATGCTGGACGTCGTATATCACTACACAGAGAATGCTAGACGTCGTATCTCACTACACAGAGAATGCTAGACGTCGTATCTCACTACACAGAGAATGCTAGACGTCGTATCTCACTACACAGAGAATGCTAGACGTCGTATCTCACTACACAGAGAATGCTAGACGTCGTATCTCACTACACAGAGAATGCTAGACGTCGTATCTCACTACACAGAGAATGCTAGACGTCGTATCTCAGTACACAGAGAATGCTAGACGTCGTATCTCACTACACAGAGAATGCTAGACGTCGTATCTCACTACACAGAGAATGCTAGACGTCGTATCTCACTACACAGAGAATGCTAGACGTCGTATCTCACTACACAGAGAATGCTAGACGTCGTATCTCACTACACAGAGAATGCTAGACGTCGTATCTCACTACACAGAGAATGCTAGACGTCGTATCTCACTACCCAGAGACATTGTGAGGGTAATGCTTGAAGAATTTATTTTTTGACAAATTTCAACAGCCTGTGGTGCGGTACGAACCCGGGTCTTTCTTGTCCAGATGCCGACGTCTTACCTTTAGACCACACCTGTTGTTGTTAGCCCCCCCCCCCCCCTGTTGTGTAATATATGTTTTCACCATTTAGAATGATAATTTCTTTGATCTATTATACACTTCATTTTTTTCTGCAATTTGCCTCTAAGTAAATGTTCATGAATCTATTGCTTTTCCACTATCTAGTTGCAAAACATCTTAATTCCATTGCCAGTCATAGATAATGACATCTCATTACATGACAAACTAGATCAAAGTAAAGGTAAGGTACAAGGCCTACATTGGCATCTTACCACGCGACTTTTCACCCATATGTGCTCGGCCGTCTATCCAGAAGTGTTCGGAGACTTCTGGAAAGTGTAGCTTCAAGCATTAAAACTCTTATATCAATGGATATAGCATTCCTCACCTTCACAGAGTACTTCCCTGGTACCCAATTTTGCCAGTGGCTGGGTCGACCGCGGGGGGTATTTGTTTTTCCAACCACGAGTATAACTCACACTGCTTCAAACGGGAATCGAACACGGGTTGTCCGAACGTCGGTAGCGCAGTTGGATGGTTTTCCCAACTAGGCTACCGAGGTCCCCATCAAGGCAACACAGTGGATGTCTGAGACTAGTTCCTCCTGTCTCCAATAAACGTAGGACAATTTCCAAGTTTGTTTCTCACTAAAATGTCACTTTGAGATTAAAACGAACAGCCGTGAGTGGAAGGAGGAAAGAAGGGGGGGGGGGAAAGAGAGGCAGTGGGAGGGGGGCAGTGGGGGGGGGGTGTGTTGGCGCTAGAGATGGTTAGGACATGCACAAAGAGTTTACTCATATAACGTTTCAAGGGTTGACATGCAATGGCCTCGGTGAGAAACCTTAGACGAGTCTTTTCCAAGACATCAAAGTCGTTGATAACAAAGGTGTAGGTGCCGTGGAGGACGGGTTTAACCATGCTCGGACTGTCTTTTGTTCTTTGTTTTCTTTTTCTCATGTTGATTATTTGTGATTTTTTCCGAGTTAAAAAAAAAAGTAAAGTACCACCGTCACGCCAAGTGGCGGCGTATAGGGAATATGGTGTTAGTGACCATAAATTTTACAGACCCTCGGCACATGATTTTTGGGGTAATGTGGTCGGCATTACGTCCGTGCCGCTTTACTTTCCCAGAAAAAAAATCCGCTACCCATTAAAGGCTGGGTGAACCGGAAAGCCGTCGGTTGGGATCGAACCCTACCTCTTGTCCTTTGTAGTCCAGTTCACTAACCACTGAGCTATCGCGGCTCCCTTTTCTCCAAGTGCTGTAAACATATCTCTTCCTCTGAAATGATTCGCTGATCTATCACCTCGGAAATTGCCCTCCATAATAATGTTCATTTATTATTATTTGTCTCTACTTTGATAACAAAGGTGAATGTTGTGCACCAGACGTGGGGCACTCTGCGTAGGCCCGTCTAAGACCCAATAGAATAAAGTATTTACTGTTGCTGCTTTACAAGACACCCACAATCGCGTGGGCAGCAGAGGGTTTTGTCGATCCGCACCCAAGGACAAGAAGTGAGATTGGATTTAACCACGGGAAGACAAGACAAGAATAAAACCGGAAGAAGGAAAACCTTACAGAGCCGTGCATGATCTCCCTTTTCTTGATCTCAAAATCCAAGGACGTGAGGGAGTACACTTCTTATCTGTTAGTATTCTGGTTCCAGACGCCATCATAAATGCCTGGGCTTATTGTAATCTCATAGCTTGTCATCTCTTACTAGAGGACTATCGCGTATTATTTGAATAGCATGAAAACTTTGTTTGAAGAATTGACGCATTAGTGTTCTTTATTTAATTTAATATTTAATATCTCCAGAATTGTTTACTTGCTGTTCTGTTAGTTCTTTTTTCTGCTCTTGTTTCATTGTCGTCATCTTCTATTACTTTTTGTTCATTCTTCTGTCAATTAAAAATAATTTTTATTTTATTTTTTCCTCTTCTGCTTTTCCTCTTCATGCCGTTCTGCGTCTTTCACTTTTCTATTCATTTTTGGTCTAATTTTGCAATGATTTATTATTTCTTCTTTATTTGTTTCCCCTTTTCTCTTATTTTGCATTATTTTTATCGCGCATACGCACATAAAAAAATCAATTCTTGTTTTATTCTATTCGTTTTCTTCTCATTTATTTATTGTGTGATTTTCTTCACGTTTCTGTGCATTCTCTGCTGCCTCTTTTAGCACTCTTTCCTCTTGATATAATTTAATTTCCTCTCTTACGCACAGTTGTTTCCCACACTATAACCTATTTTTACCTTTAATTCGAAATATGTTTGTTTTTTTTTCCTGTTCATTTTCCCAATGACAAATTTATATTCAAGGAAACAGCTGCTTTTTAAAATTTATTATTTGTGTGTGTGCATTTATTCAGTTATTTTGTTGAAACAGATAATAAATAAGTGTATTGTACATAATGTTCTGTGTAAGTCTATGTTGCATAGCAGACAGATTACATTTAGGTCATTTTTGTTGTTGTGATGTCATGTCATTGATTGGTTGTGATGTCATGTCATTGATTGGTTGTGATGTCATGTCATTGATTGGTTGTGATGCCATGTCATTGATTGGTTGTGATGTCATGTCATTGATTGGTTGTGATGTCATGTCATTGATTTAGATCTTTGAGGCAATGTTGTAGCGTGGAGGTTAAGTACTCGTAACAGGATTAAAAACATTACGTGAGTTGATTACCATTTGAAGAAATTGAATATGTTCTAGTGGTTTTTGATCTCCAGGTTATTATCATCATATCGCATGTCCTATACATTACAGTTAGTCAGTTACATTCATCATCACAGCCCGTCAGAAATAATGTCTGTCTCTAGCCAGATCTCCCACTTATTCTCAAATCATGTTCACATCTACTGCTTGTATTGAAACTATCTTCTTCTATGTCTCCCCCTGTCTCGCCTTCTATTATTATTCTTTCCAGCCCACTGTGTCTTTTGACCTGGCCGTATAATTTTAATTTCCCTGTAAGTTCTTTTCGACGTTTTGATCAATAATCTACCTTCCAGTATTTGATGACTGTCGTAAAATTTGGCAGTTTTCAGACAATCATCATCATGTGCCATACCGGTTGGCGTAGGCGATCATGTCCTTCCACAATATTCTATCTACAGTACATCCTATCATTTCTGTTATTGACTATTTTCCATGCCATGACACCAAGCTATCCAGTATTTTCTCTCATTGTTGTCCGCGATCTCTCTTTCCTTTTATTTTGCCAGTTGTAACCAAGTATTCCAACTTTTATCTTCTCATGATGTGCCCGAAAAAAAATGTTGATTGTTTCTTTCTGATGTTTTTTAGGAGCTGCCTTTTTCAGACAATAGTCCACACATTTGATGGCATCATTCGTGCTGTGGTAGCTTAGAGATAAACTGAACGTGGTCCCTTCCGTCGCAGCTTGCGGCTCTCCTGCCAACCCAGTGGGGGTGTCAGGTTCCATTAGTTCGGGAAGGTTAAAAACAACGAGAAAGGGACAGTATCACTTCCAAATAGCATAGCTTGCTGAGGTTTACGCAAAGAAAAGAGAACTCTCTTCACCTACGCTATAAATATATGTTAAGTGTTCTCTTCGCATTTCTTTTTCCTCCCACAATTATAAAGAGAATTTAAAAAGTCCAACTGAACACAGCAAATCAATATTTATAAATGAAATCAATATCCATTATTTATTTTTATCATTGAAACACTATTTCAACATTTAATTGACTACATTCAGGATTCATCATCATCATCATGTGACATACCGGTTGGCGTAGGTGATCATGTCCCTCCACAATTGTCTATCTACAGTGCATCGTATCAGTTCTGTTGTTGACTGTTTTCTATGCCATGACACCAAGCTATCCAGTATTTTCTCTCTTTGTCGTCCGCGATCTCTCTGTCCTTTTATTTTGCCAGTTGTAACCAAGTATTCCAACTTTCCTCTTCTCATGATGTGCCCGAAAAATGTTGATTGCTTCTTTCTGACGTTTTTTAAGAGCTCCCTTTTTGTGTTGGCCTCTTTGAGAACTTCCTCATTGGTCTTTTTAGCTGTCCAGGGAACTTTCAACATTCTTCTGAGAAATCCCATCTCTGTGGTCTTTAATCGTCTTTTCATTTGTTGTTCTACTGTCCATGATTCGCTTCCATTGGTAAGAATTGGTTCTATATAGCACCGATGAACTCTATTTCTCATTTGTATTGACATAGATTTGTTGCATAAGATATTTCATTCAGGATTAGATAACCAAATTTGATTAAGATCGTCTATTGTTCTTAGTGCATTTTTCCGCGTTTTGTAAAAATACCAGGCCCCCCCCCCCGAAACTGTTAATTGCTCTCGAAAGTTTCCGTTCATTTATTATCATTTGTCTGAAGTTAGCTCTCTATTGGGGGGCTCAACACAAACTGATCAGTCTGAGCACGTAACTTAGTAAATAAGGAACGTAATAATAGGAAGCTAGTAATCATTTGTTTTGTCCCTCTAATGGTTCGTTTGACACCATTTCATTTGTATTTTTCAGTATCTAAAATGTGATGCTGACGTACTGACCTGGACCTGAAACTTCAGATAGCACAGCACACTGTAAACCACAAAGTAGAACAAATTGCGCCATTTATTGCCTTTTAACATGGAGGACGTAGAGATGTAATCGTCAGTGCAGTGTAGTAGAAGATATCCATTTTTCGTCAATTGTTGCCATGCAAAAAAAAAAAAATATATAACAAATTCTTCAATTTGAAAAGTTAAAAAAAAAAACTGAAAAAAACTGCTAAAAATTGCCAGTACAAAAGGATGTCAGGGGATTGTTATTTTTGACAGAAAATAAATAGAATTGCAACCTTGGCCCTAACCTCCTGCCAAACCCGTGTCCTTTCTCCCGCCCAAGTATCCTTCGACTGAGTTAGCCTAGGCTAATTAGCCAAAAGAAATCAGAAATCAGTCTGTGAGATTTCTGTGAATATCTTTAGAATCATTTCGTGTATGAGACACCGTTTACGCATGTTACTATTTTATGGACTTTTTTACATGGGGTTTTTGTTGACTTCAGCGATGTGTATGTTTTTAAAATGAGGGAGGGCGAGAAAGAGATAATAAGTGAGTAAATAAAATCTTTTATATATAATTTATACAAAAATGTATTTTACAGAATTGTAATTACTTAATAAATAATCTACATGATGTATTTCCATGATTATAACGCGATGTAATTATAGAATGTTTTTTTCCCCTTATTTTCTTCATCGTCTTCAATGATAAGAGCTACGTTGCACTAATTATATTAGGTATGTGGCCACCCAGTGCATCCGATTTCAGCATATTTGTGTCTCGTTTCTCCTGATCAAAAATCTTTGACATGTCCAGTTTTGGGTAAATCCTTGGGAGTATTGCTATCCCTGGAACAGCCATTGATGATGTGGACACACAAGCTCCTCTACCACTTTATGGTGGAGATACGTCAGGGGTGCAAATGTATACAGCCACATCTGCAATACTGGTAAAGTTGTAATGCATCCATTATCTAGTGCCGTCTCCGCAAAGAAGGTTGGCTACCATGGATCGCCATTCCACTGTGTTTCTTGCTTTGATGGTGGAGGTTGTCATAGATTGACTTGTCCATCATTTGATGTTACTCGCCCATGTTAGTCTTGGTCTGATTCTGCCTCTTTTACCTTGTATTTTCCCTTCCAATATTACTTTTAGTAGGCTGTTGTGTCTTTTAAACGTGTTCCAAAAAATTCATTTTCTTGATTGAATTGTATTTAGTAG
>JAVIAB010000059.1:33565728-33680728 GCA_032433765.1 Megaustenia siamemsis
TGACAATTCTGCTCTCACTGACAGTGAACTTGTCCTGACGTCTCCATTTATATCCTCATCGGTCCATCTATCAATAGACGGTCTACACAAACTAATTTTTCTCATTTTCTGCTAATTCAGAACATCTTTTTTCCCCAATTTCTCTACCATTCTTCTATAGATCTGCATTATTTACGAACGAGCGTTCATCTCTTGGACGCCCGCGTCATCAGTATCTAGGGGCAAGAATTCTCAGAATTTCCGCTTTGGACCAGTAGCAGTTGAAGCCGAACTGCGTGTGCCTTTTGTGGCTGGTGATAGCTGTGCAGATATACGTGGACCTCACTTCAGTTGATCTCAGTTTTCTCGTTGCTCATTCCGAGTACTTTTCCTGAGCTTACTTTCCGTGTGGGGGGGGCAGCATGTGGCTGGATTAGTGGTGGAACTGAATTATTAGATAATCCGTATAGTTCGAAATATACGGGTTTGCTGGCATTTCCAACGAAAGGTGGTCCAGATGTAGTACAACGAGTGTCCAACAGAAAATCTACTGATCTTGCCGGGTGACCGTTGATGTCTTCTGAATGCTTAATGCGCATATCTTGGGACGTACAAGATAAAGCTCAGAAGGCTGTGTCACTTCTAAATTATCAACTTTTTAAAAAGTTTTGGTTTCAACTAAAAGTTAGTGTACACATCTTCACAATTACAATGCATTTTTCTAATTCTTTACTTTTCGCCTTGATAACATTTTACTTGAATTAATATCCACACTTTTACAATTGTATTAGTTTTTTTGTTTTCTCTTAAATTTGAATCTTGCTATCATCTTCCTCTTTCCTTCCTCATTTGCTTTCAGGGTTGGGTAAAGATAATTTGCTCTTTTGTTAGCTTCTGTTCTTATGTTTCCTAGTGTTCCTAATATTCTCTCAACCCTTTTTTTTTCGTTGTCGGCCCTTGAGTCTTGTGGTTCTCAATATTTGTTAATTAAAGGCGTGTTTTGTTGTGTTAATCTCCCTGTCTAATATTGTATGTTCAAATATTTATTCTTTTGTTTGTTTACGTTTCTATGGTCGGGAATTATTCCTGGATTTTGTCAGTTCTTCGTTTCTGATCTAGCTGTTACTCTTCTTAATTATTTCACTCACTCACTCACTCACTCACTCACTCACTCACTCACGGCGTAATACCGACATACCAAAAAAAATCATGTGCCGAAGGTCTGTAAAATTTCTGATCACTAACACCATATTCCCTATTCGCCACTCGGCGTGTCGGGGGTACTTTAATAATATATATATATCGTTTTAATAAGGCTTATGGACTGAGGGGGAAATCCCGGAACCCGCCCACAGTTTGTGACATTTCAGATATGCCAGATATAGCCTGCTGACGTCATTTACCTACACCCACCCTTGTCCCCAAAGCAGAAAACGTCTCAAACTTTGGACACCCTTCAGCTCGTGGACATAATTAATACTATAGATGGCGTGGCTCTTCTCTAACTTAAAAGCAACAAAATAAAATATATATGCTCTTTGTTCTTTCCCTCTCTTCCCTTCCTCTTATCTTATATTCCCTCTCTTCCCTCCCCTCTCCTACTCCACCTCTCCTCCCCCCCTCTCTCCCCCTCCCTCTTACCATATATTTCCCTCCCTCTCTCTCTCCTGCCCCTCTCTCTCCCCTTTCTCTTACCATATATTTCCTTCTCTACTCTCCCTCTCTCTCCTCTCCCCTCTCCCCTCTCTATTTATTTCCCTCTCTCTCTATCTCTTTTTTCTCTTACCTTATATTTCCTTCTTTCCCTCCGCCTCTCTCCTCTCCCTCTCTCTCCTCCTTCCAATTCATATATTTCCCTCCCTCTCCCTCTCCTCTCCCTCTCTCTTCCCCTTCCTCTTACTTTATATTTCCTTCTCTCTTCCCCCTCTCCCCCCCCCCTCTCTCCTCCCATCTCTCCTCCCATCACTCCTCCCATCTCTCTTCCCATCTCTCCTAACCCTCTCTCCTCCCATCTCTCCTCCCCCTCTCTCCTCCCATCTCTCCTCCCCTCTCTCCTCCCATCTCTCCTCCCATCTCTCCTCCCCCTCTCTCCTCCATCTCTCTTCCCCCTCTCTCCTCCCATCTCTCCTCCCCTCTCCCCCTCTCTACTCCCATCTATACTCCCCCTCTCTCCTCCCACTCTCTCCTCCCATCTCTCCTCCCTTCTCTCCTCCCATCTCTCCTTCCCCTCTCTACTCCACTCTCTACTCCCACTCTCTCCTCCCATCTCTCCTGCCCTCTCTCTTCCCATTTCTCCCCCCCTCTCTCCTTCCCCTCTCTCCTTCCCCTCTCTTCCTCCCCTCTCTACTCCCACTCTCTCCTCCATCTCTCCTCCCATCTCTCCTCCCTTCTCTCCTCCCTCTCTCCTCCCCCTCTCTCCTCCCCCTCTCTCCTCCCATCTCTCCTCCCATCTCTCTCCCCCTCTCTCCTCCCCTCTCTCCTTCCCCTCTCTCCTCCCCTCTCTACTCCCACTCTCTCCTCCCATCTCTCTCCCATCTCTCCTCCCCTCTCTCTTCCCATTTCTCCTCCCCCTCTCTCCTCCCTTCTCTCCTCCCCCTCTCTCCTCCCCCTCTCTCCTCTCCTCTCTCCTCCCCTCTCTCCTCCCCCTTCTCCTCCCCCTTCTCCTCCCTCTCTCCTCCCCTCTCTCCTCCCCTTTCTCCTCCCCTCTTTCCCCCTCTCTCCCCCCCTCTCTCCTCCCCCTCTCTCCTCCCTCTCTCTCCCTCCCCTCTCTCTTCCCCTTCCTCTTACCATATATTTTCCTCTCTCCGCCTCCTTCTCTCTCTCTCTCTCCCTCTCTCCTCCCCTTCCTCTTACCTTATGTTTCCCTCTCTCCCCTCCCTCTCAGTCCTTCTCTATCTATCTCCTTCTTTATCACCCTCCCCAGCTCTCTCTCTCTCTGTCCCTCCTCCTTTGTCCCTCCTAACCCCTCCCTCCTCTCTCTCTCTCTCTCTTTCACTCACATAATACCACATGGAGACATCTTAGAACCGTTAAGTCATTAATATAAAACAACCATCAAACAACATCCCTCCTTGACATTGCTCTACCAGCTGCCTACTAAAAACCGTTGTAATCAAGAGCCTGTCGATCTTTGATGTTTGATCTCAACTTTTCATCTGCCTGTCTTCTCTTTGTCTTTGTTTTTTCCTTCTGTATTTACATGTTATCGAAACCCTTCAAAACAAACAAATATAAACCCGAGATATAATATTTTTCATAGTTTCATGAACAATATGTTTTACAGAAAGACATTAACATCAGCATGAATTATATGTTGTTTGGAATATACGCTGTGAGTCAGTCTTTGGTGACATATAGCTAAAGGTTACAAATGTGAGTATTAAAAAGGCACATGCAAATACAACAAAGGACACAAAGAAATATATTTAAAAAAATAAGAAAGGGGAAAGAAAAGGAAAGTGAAGAAACAAAAATAAAATAATGAAAATAGTAAAAGAGAAAACATGATAACTGAAATAACAAGAGAGATAGGCAGTAACATGCGAGACACAGAATAAGGAAACGGATAGAAATAAGGAAAAATATATGTGAGATGTTTACAAAATAAAATTGAAGTGATAGAGACAAAGATATAACAAATGTCAAGGGCACTGAAGTACAAAATAGAATTGACATATATATATATATATATATATATATATATATATATATATATATATATATCATAATCAGGGAGCCGGGATAGCTCAGTGGTTAATGAACTGGACTACAAAGGACAAGTGGTAGGGTTCGATCCCAACCGACGGCTTCCGGGTTCACCCAGCCTTAAATTGGTACCGGATTTTTTCTGGGAAAGTAAAGCAGCACGGGCGTAATACCGACCACATTACCCCAAAAATCATGTGCTGAAGATCTGTAAAAGTTATGGTCACTAACACCGTATTCCTTATACGCCACTTGGCGTGACGGGGGATCTTTACTTACTTTTATATATCATCATCAAGTACCGTGCCTGCTGGCGTAGGTAATCATGTTCCTTCACATCTTTCTGTCACTACATAGAGTTATCATTTCTGTTCCTTCCTCCCCACTAAGCCTTTAACATTAAATGTCTGGTATCTTTTCTGTTTCCTTTTTTCTCTTCGTCCTTCTTGGAGTTGCGGTTGTATAGATACGGTTTGTACTCGCTGCTGATCAGACGACCAGGTTTCAAATACCGCGAGCAGTACCCGAGGTTTGCATCATCTCCTGTGATCCACCAGGTCAACCAAAGGGGATCAGAGTTTGTGTGAGGGAAATTCGAGGAAAGTCACCATCGCTACAGAGTTAATGCTGTGAGAAAGTCGAGGAAAATCACCATCGCTACAGAGTTAATGCTGTGAGAAAGTCGAGGAAAATCACCATCGCTACAGAGTTAATGCTGTGAGAAAGTCGAGGAAAATCATATCGCTACAGAGTTAATGCTGTGAGAAAGTCGAGGAAAATCACCATCGCTACAGAGTTAATGCTGTGAGAAAGTCGAGGAAAATCACCATCGCTACAGAGTTAATGCTGTGAGAAAGTCGAGGAAAATCACCATCGCTACAGAGTTAATGCTGTGAGAAAGTCGAGGAAAATCACCATCGCTACAGAGTTAATGCTGTAAGAAAGTCGAGGAAAATCACCATCGCTACAGAGTTAATGCTGTGAGAAAGTCGAGGAAAATCACCATCGCTACAGAGTTAATGCTGTGAGAAAGTCGAGGAAAGTCACCATCGCTACAGAGTTAATGCTGTGAGAAAGTCGAGGAAAGTCACCATCGCTACAGAGTTAATGCTGTGAGAAAGTCGAGGAAAATCACCATCGCTACAGAGTTAATGCTGTGAGAAAGTCGAGGAAAATCACCATCGCTACAGAGTAATGCTGTAAGAAAGTCGAGGAAAGTCACCATCACTACTGAGCTAATGCTATGAGAAAGTCGAGGAAAGTCCCCATCGCTACAGAGTTAATGCTGTGAGAAAGTCGAGGGATATCACCATCGCTACAGAGTTAATGCTGTAAGAAAGTCGAGGAAAGTCACCATCACTACTGAGCTAATGCTATGAGAAAGTCGAGGAAAGTCCCATCGCTACAGAGTAATGTTGTGAGAAAGTCGAGGAAAGTCACCATCGCTACAGAGTTAGTGCTGTAAGAAAGTCGAGGAAAGTCACCATCACTTCCGAGTTAATGCTGTAAGAAAGTCAAGGAAAGTCCCCATCACTTCCGAGTTAATGCTGTAAGAAAGTCGAGGAAAGTCACCATCGCTACAGAGTTAATGCTGTGAGAAAGTCGAAGAAAATCACCATCGCTACAGAGTTAATGCTGTGAGAAAGTCGAGGAAAGTCACCATCGCTACAGAGTTATTCTGTGAGAAAGTCGAGGAAAGTCCCATCGCTACAGAGTTAATGCTGTGAGAAAGTCGAGGAAAGTCACCATCGCTACAGAGTTAATGCTGTGAGAAAGTCGAGGAAATCATCTACCGCTGCTCTACTATGACATCGACTCACATCTCACTTTGTTAACCTTTTCATGCCCTTTCTCCGTTGCTCAGTTTTGCATTTCTCACGATCTATTTCAGTTGTTCCATCTCTTGACACGGACAAGAAAGATTATTCCCACCCGAAGTTGATAATAAGCTTCCCTTTTGTTTTGGTCTCGTTTAGAATATCCCCATTACTCGTTCCAGCTGCTGTCTTCTCAACATTCTTCTTTAAAACAGCATTTCTGTGGCGTCTAGCAATGTTCTTGTCCGTAGCTAGATTATCCAACATTCACTTCCATATCATCATCATCATCATCATCATCATCATCAAGTACCAGGCCTGCTGGCGTAGGTGATCATGTTTCTTCACAACTTTCGATCTCGACAGTTATTTATCATTCTGTTGTTGACCTTCTGCCAAGCCATTCTCTTAAGCTGTCTGGTAGTTTTTCACTTTGCTTCCCTCTATCTCCTCGTCCCTCAATTTTTCCAGTTGTTCACTTCTCATTACATGGCAAAAAAAAAAAATGACTGTTTCTTCCCAATATTGGAAATTAGCTCTCTCTTTTTGCTTTGACCTCTCTCAGAACATCTTCATTACTCTTCTTAGCTGCCCATGGTATTCTCAACATTCTTCTGTAAAACCACATTTCTACAGACTCCAGTGATTTTCTTGTCTGTTGTCATATTGTCCATGATTAACATCCATATGTTAAGACTGGCTCTACATAACATTTAAGAACTATTTTTATTGTTTCTATTGTCAAAAATGGATTGCATAGTATCTTCCTCATTTTTGGAAAACTGCTTTTGCCTGAGCCATTCTGCATCTCACCTCTTTTGTACATCTTCCGTCTGAGGTTAACAAAGTTCCCAAATATTTAAATTCATTTACCTGTTTTTATATTGTTCCACTTGTTTTTATTTCGCACTGAGGTGATGTCTTTTTCATTGTCGTTACCTTTACTTTTGTCTTTTTGTTATTAAGGCTGAGTCCTCACTTCCATATATGATAGAGATAAGAGAGATGTAAACACACACACCGACTGACAAAGTGGTAAACGAAGAGAGAAATATAGTGCATATATCTTCATAAATTAATGAAAAAGAAAGTAGGAGAGAGAAAGAGAGAGAGAATAACAGTAAGAAATACAAAATGTCAATATTATTCTATTTTTACTGCGTGTAAACGAAGAAAAACAAGTCCCCGCCGATAAAGGCATGTTTGAATTATCAATATTATTCCCTCTTCTGCTCTACTCGCTAAATAAAATCTATTTTTAATCTTTTCAAACAAACTTATCATTTCTGCTCTGAGAATATTGAAATGTTGACATTTATTCCCCAGCCATATTTGTTCCCATAAAGACCCCACCTAACCTTTCACCCCGGAATTATCTGCACCCATGTCAAACTTTGAACACTAGACCCCCTCTCTCATTGAGCCGTCCCATATTGAAGCAATCGCCCTGCCACCAATCATTCGCTGCTGAACTAACATGAAGAACTCTCCTCGTCCTCATTCAAACATGAAAGGAAAGGCGCATGAGCTCTTTTCAAAAACTGGGGATGAGAAAAAGTCGACGCTCTTCAGCGAACAGAGGAGAACAATCATGCTAACGAGCAAATACTAGTTCCCGGGAATGCAGCGGTACAAAACGAGAGTTCGCCATTTGGAAGCCATGTTGTTTTGGGTCACCCATCTTGTCTGGAAAATGTTGACCCTAGTGAAGTCACTGTCTCACAGATTTATACACTTTATCGGAATAAATCGCAAAGATAAAATATCTGGAATAAATCGCAAAGATAAAATATCTGGAACAAATCGCAAGTCTTAGGAAATGTGTCTCTAAAAGTCTTGCAGCCTAGATTTAAAGGACTTATATTAAAACACTGAAATGCCAAGAATCACTCTAGCGAAAACGATGCTGCTAACAGATGAGCATGACGGAGCAAGATTGCTGTGGGTACCGCATCCTGTGAGTCAGAAACAAATAAATAACGCCATCCTTAAAATCACTTTCATACAAAAATGGTAAGGTAAAGGTAAAGAGCGAGACTTGAATCAGCGACTGAGAACGCAAGTTTTAACCCATATGTGCTCGGCCCGCCTATCCAGAAGTGATCGGATACTTCTGGATAGTGTCGCTTCAAGCATCGAAACTCACGATGCGAGGCGGCATTCCTCACCTTCCCAGAGGACTACCCTGGTACCCATTTCTGTCAGCGGCTGGGTCTACCGCGGGGGTATTTGTTTTTTTCCAACCACGAGTACAACTCACACCGCTTCCAGCGGGAATCGAACACGGGTTGTCCGAACGTCGGTAGCCCAGTCGATGGTTTTCTCAACTAGGCTACCGAGGCCCCCCCCACCCCCCCTAAGTCAAACTATAACACAGCATCATCCTTCTTTATAGGTCAACTATGGCTACTGATGTTCTTTTTTTCAGAGCATGCAGTGGACTCACTGGCCATCACCTAACCCAGTCTAACAGAAGATCGTTGCAGCAACACAGACTGATAAACAACAGTAGAGGCCGTGCTATAGTTTTGTTGATCCTTCCTTATTTGATCTCTTCGTATTTCTTCAGTGTCTACTCTTGCGCCTTGGGTTAATCCTCCCAGCTGAATTAATCATTGTTCATCACATCTACATTTAACTTCCATATCTGTCTGTCTATCTATCGTATGTCTGTCTGTCTGTCTATCTGTCTGTCTGTCTATCTGTCTGTCTATCTCGCTCTCTCTCTCTCTGTATGTGTGTGTGTCTGTCTTTCTGTCTGTCTATTTATCTGTCTGTCTGTCTGTCTATCCGTCTGCTGTCTGTCTCGCTCTCTCACGCTCTCTCTCTCTCTCTGTGTGTGTGTGTCTGTCTGTCTGTCTATCTGTCTGTCTGTCTCGCTCTCTCACGCTCTCTCTCTCCATGTGTGTCTGTCTGTCTGTCTATATGTCTGTCTGTCTGTCTATCTGTCTGTCTGTCTGTCTGTCTGTCTGTCTGTCTCGCTCTCTCTCTCTCTTTCCATGTGTGTGTGTGTCTGTCTGTCTGTCTCGTTCTCTCACTCGCTTTCTCTCTCTGTGTCTGTCTGTTTCACTTCTCTTTCCTGCAGGTTTCAGAGAAAAGAAAATACATTATTACTGTTACGAATATATACGAGATTATAATACATTATTACGAGTCCTCCCCTCCACCCCCCACCCCCACCATTTTATGTTATTTCCTTTTATCTTTAGTATTTGCTGTAATATGTTTTTGAGACGTTATTACAATATAAGACATGAGTTTCCCTCCTATCTTATGCTTCGCATTGCGCTGAAATATTCTGTCTGCCTCTATTTGTTTAAATCTGAAAGTACATTTACATTTAAGCTGTACTTCTAGAAATGCCACGTCATTTTTGGGTTCTTGTGACGCAAATCTACTCCGTTGCGCTTGAAGACCTCCGGTTACAAGATGATGGTAGAGAGTTTGTGTTTATCGATATCTTCAGGATTTAAGTTTGGAAACTGATTATTGTTAGCTCCCTAATGTAGATCGCTGCGTTAGAGTCAACTGGATGTTCCACTTTATGGATTCGCACAGGTGCAACGGAGTTAGTGCCCCTGGGTACAACCTTTTCAATGGATCAGGAAATATGAATATGGCGCCCCTTGTTGTCAAGTTTTGTGTGCGTACTACGTCGTTTTTTTAGACGTTCCACCATTTTCTGTTTTTCGACTACAAATTTATATTTCAAGTTATTTAATGTGGATCACTTTGTCAAGTCTTTTGTTGTTTGTCTATATTACTGCCCAGATATATGTAGACAAATAGGGAGGAACAGAAAATGGTACCAAAATAAGGATATCAAATGCAAGGGGAGCGTTTTTTTGCACTAAGAAACATATGGAAATCCAAATAAATTAGGTTAAATACAAAATTAAAATTTTCAACTCCAATATTAAGTCAGTCCTATTATATGACCGTGAAACATGGACAACAACAAAAATGACAATCATAAAGATGCACCCCTTCATTAATGGATGCTTGCACAGAATAAAAAGATGGAAATGGCAGGACAAAATCACTAACATAGAATTATGAAAAGTACCAGTCAACTACAATGGATAATGAGATACAGTGAAGACAATGTCGATGAATAAGACACACACTGCGGAAGCCAACTGAGAGTGTTTCACAATATGCTCTTTTTTTAATCCCCAAGGAAAGAGTCAAAGAGGAAGACCAAAGTATTCTTGGGGAAGACAGATGGAAGCAGAGATGAAGATGATGGAGAATACATCGAATTATCTTAAAAGAGTTGCAAGAAACAGAACTGATTGGAATGTGTTTGTTTGAAGACCTATGCTCCACAGGGAGTCGAAAGGTAGAAGACTGTGATAAGTCAACTATAGATTCTACTTTAATAATTCTCCGCCGGCGCTACAATGCGTGTGCACCTAACTGCGGTCTTTTCGGCGAATCAAGTGTTGTGGGTACATACATCGTTGAGAAACGTTGTGCGTACTACGTTATCGTGGAACACGCGTTGCCGCGATAGATAAAATCCCTGACACTCTCTACAACTACTGAAGACGAGGTGGCATTTCCGAAGATATCCATCAATACTCTGCTGCCTTGATGCGACTACCGAAAAGTCTAGTCATGAGAAATATCTGAATTCAAGAGAGCTGCAGCTAAAAGAGGGAAGTACTTGTATTTCAAAGACGTTTAACACTACAGGATTAGCTGAGGAGATGAAGACATGGTAAAAGGCTTTTAAAATTAAAAAGGAACTGTCTTACAAACACCATTTACAGAGGGCATTAATATACGAGTACCGTGGTCACGTCAAAAGATACAGCGGCATGGAAAGAGCAATAATGGAAGGGGTAGTAGTTCTTGGCAACGCATCAGGGGTAGGCCATGAAGAAGGTGTTTTTAAGACATCAAGGAGACAATGAATATGACAACATAAGAAGTGGGAGATCTGGCTTGAGACAGAGATTCTTTCACACGGGCTGTGATGAATGCGACATTCTGCAAAGGGACATGCGACCTGATGATGATGTTGGTTATCATTTAGGTTGAAAGTAATAAGTAAAGAAAAAATAGTATTGGGAAAGCTTTGAGACAAGTTAAAAGATGTAACATGTGCACAAACAATGTCATTTGAAAATTGCTCGGAAATATCAACAGAAAAAAAGGAAACGAAAGAAAATAATTAGCAGTGAAAGGCACTTTTCTCTAACCATGACTTAACGCCACTGCGAACTGCAAATAGTTGAGGTCAAGGACACAACCGGTACTTTCCAATAGCATCACCTACACCAAAGAAAGAAAAGTAATAACGATGATAATAATGACAATAATAATAACAGTAATAATAATAATAGTAATCATAATAATAATCTAGGTGATACATCGATATATACACGCATTGTCCACGTGATTACAGAATATGTTCTAGCTGCGGTTGATCATGAAATACAACTTCATTAATCTTCGTCACCTTCATCATTTGCACTAACGAATGCTGCTCTCCTTCGTTCGTCCTGAGAAAAGCTGGAATATGGTTGGTTGTTTGGTTGGTTGGTTGCATTCGTCCGATGACTAAAGTATTCTAGAGTATCGTGGTAGACTAGAATATTCCTCTTCGTCATCCGCCCTTACAAGGACGTAGTGGACGTGTCTGCGTTGTGTTGTGGTTTGCAGTATAACTGTTATATTTGCGCCTTTCGGCCCAACACATCCGACTTCAGCATGACATTTTTGAGTACCGGGTTGTCTTCCCTCTTCGATCCCTGCACGCTAAGCCAGACTAGACAGGTTAGTCTGTTACTGGAGGAACCACGGAGAGGTGGAGCAGGGTCTGGATGGTTTTGGTTCACCGATCCTGGCGCAAGCCATCAGCTGTGGGTCGCTGACAACTTCCAGCCCTGGTGCTGGTAGGCGTGCCTTCGCCTCCAAGCTGGAATATGACGTCATTCTGTTGTTCTTCCAGCGCTTTGCCTTAAGCCCAATGTCTCCGACTCCGTCAGTTTTCTTTGCTGATCGCTATTGCCATTAAAGAGCATTTATCGAAATACGATAAAAACAATATAAAACATGAATATTTGTTTGAAATAACTTTTCTTATCAAGGTCTGTAAGGAGATGGCAAGATAAAAGTAAAGGTAAAGTACGAGACTTGAACCGGCGTCTTAGCACGTGAGTTTTCTCCTATATGTGCTCGGTCGCCTATCCAGAAATGTTCGGAGATTCCTGAGTAGTGTCGCCTCAAGCATCGAAACTCACGATGCTGGAGGCGACATTCCTTACCTTCCCACGGTAATACCCTGGTACTCATTTCTGCCAACGACTGGGTCGACCGGGAGGGGGGGGGGGGTAATTTTTATCCCAAACACGAGTACAACTCACACCCCCCCCCCCCTTCCCGGGAATCGAACACTGGTTGTCCGAACATCGGTAGTCCAGTCGGGTGGTTTACCCAACCAGGCTACCGAGGCCCAAGATGGCAAGAACGTTTGAGGAGTAGCTCAATAGTTTTACCAAAGGCCTACAACAAGGTTAGTTGTGGATAGAGTGACGTCAGCCGTCTATAGCTCGTTTAGCTGATAACGTCACGCGAGTGTGAAGTTTTTTTTGTAAACCTATAGATGGTTATGGGTTAACCATAAACGAGTTTCTAGACCAAGGCATAGGTGACTTTCGAAGACAGGGACAACCGAGAAACATGTGATCGCACGACTCCACTAATAAAGTTGTAGTAATAACCCCAGTAATAAAGTAGCAATAATAACACCAGTCATCATCATCATCAAGTACAGGGCCTGCTGGCGTAGGTGATCATGTCTCTCCACAACTTTCGATCTCGGCAGCTATTTAACATTTCTGTTGTTGACCTTCTGCCAAGCCATTAAGCTGTCTGTTATTTTTTCTCTTTGCTTCCCTCTATCTCTTCGTCCCTCAATTTTTCCAATTGTTACAATATATTCCAGTTGTTCTCTTCTCATTACATGGCCAAAAAATTATGATTGTTTTTTCCTAATATTGGAAATTAGCTCTCTTTTTGCTTTGACCTCACTCAGAACATCTTCATTACTCTTCTTAGCTGTTCATTGTACTCTCTACATTCTTCTGTAAAACCACATTTCTACAGACTCCAATGATTTTCTTGTCTGTTGTACTATTGTCCATGATTGGCATCCAAATGTTAAGACTGGCTCTACGTAATATTTAAGAACTCTTTTTCTTGTTTCTATTGTCAAAAATGGATTGCATAGTATCTTCCTCATTGTTTTGGAAAACTGCTTTTGCCTGAGCCATTCTGCATCTCACCTCTTTTGTACATCTTCCGTCTGAGGTTAACAAAGTTCCCAAATATTTAAATTCACTTACCTGTTTTAATATTGTTCACTTGTCTTTATTTTGCACTGATGCAAAGGTGATATCTTTTTCTTTGTTGTTACAATTACCTCTGTCTTTTTGCTATTAAGGCTGAGTCCTTTATTTTTGCCTTCTTTCACTATAATGTCTAACATTTCTTGTAACTCATTTTCACTCTTAGCAATTAAGACTGTATCATCGGCATACTTTATATTATTTATACATGTAGTTTGACCTCCAATTGTTATTCCAGGCATGCCCCTTATGGATCTTAAAATAATCTCACTATAAATATTAAACAAATCTGGTGACAGCATACAACCTTGTCTAACACCCTGGTTTATTTGTTGAAACATTCCCAATTGGTTTCCAGTCTTATGGCCGCTGTTTGTTGCCAGTACATGTTCTTTATAACTTATAGATCTTTGCTGTCTACTTTTATGCATTCTAAAATTTTGATTATTTATTGGTGCTTTACTTTGTCAAATGCCTTGGTGTAATTTATTAAACATAGGTATAGATCTGTTTTCACCTCTATGACTCTTTCTACTAAAGATCTTATGACATAAATGGCATTGCTTGTTCCTTTATCTCTAACAAAAACCACACTGTTCATCGCTAATTTCTGGATTGAGTTTGTTTCGCACTCTTCGCATGATGATTCTTAGTAATATCTTATAGCTTGTTTCATAAGTCGTGCCCAACTTTAAAAATCAATATCTTTTAAACCGCTTTTTGTAATTTTTTCAAAATTTGCATGTATAGTTATAATGATTAGAACCCAACAGGGAATTAATTTCATTAAAAACAAACATTTGGTTATTATTATTGCTTATTTGATTTATATAAATTTTATAACGACCCATTGATGTAGTCAAAACTTAGTGTGTACAGTATTTAAGTTAAAAATAGCGATTACAAATCCATAGACGGTCCAATTTACGATTTTGCACGCTTTCCGCGTGAGTTGTCTGACACAATTAGACACTTGTAGTAAACACGAGACATTGTGTCTTCCATTTCCGTTAATTCAGCGGCCGTAACGTGGAACAATAACATTTATCATGAGTCTTAAATGAAATTCTGCAGTTTACAAAACATCGCAATAAAAATGTATGACTATTTTTGCAAAGAGGCTAAACGAGGAAGATTATTTCATTCTTTAGAAAACCATGAGAATAGGACAAGACACATTTTGGATTTATCTAAACGGTCATTTAATCGCTGGTCGCACGTGACCGTCAATGTTCCAAATATACAAAATCACAAGGAAGAGCAAAAATGTTGGATAATTTCGACAGTAAACTTATTAGAAGTGAAATTCGCAAAATGTTGGGTATGAATGAAACTGTTACAATAAGAAAATTAAAAGTATCGCTGAAAAAGAACAACAGTATTGAAATATCAAAGTCTACATTATGGAGGAATGTGAGAGCTGCAGGCTTTACATTCAGAAAGTATTCCAATGGACGAAACATCATCTGTGAGAAGCCACATATAGTAGTCATGAGAAGCAAGTACTTACGTGAAGTAAAAGAGGTGCGCAAGCAAGGTTATGATATTGTGTACTTGGATGAAACATGGATCAATGCTCACCACACTAACCAAAGGGAATGGCAGTCATCAGATGGAAAGATTAAGAGATTAATACCTAGCAGCAAAGGACAGCGCTTGATAATTGCTCATGCAGGTAGTCGACAACATGGACTAATACAGAATGCAGAGCTCATTTTTCTTTCAAAATCCATAGACAATCGGGATTATCACTCTGAGATGAATGGTCACATATTTAGACATTGGATTGAAAATTCTGTTCTCCCAGCACTAGATCGACCATCTTGCCTAATAATGGACAATGCAGCGTACCACAACATTGTTGCACTTGAAGATAAAGTCCCGACGTCATCCAGTACAAAAGATGCTATTAAGATATGGCTCACAAAGGAGCACATACAATTTAATAACATGTACTTAAAGCCTGAATTACTATCTCTAGTAAAGCAAAAACAGAGGACAAAGATTTTTCAAATAGATAAGATTATCCAAGAGCACGGTCATATAAGTTTGAGGCTGCCACCTTACCATGCTCATTTAAATCCAATAGAACTAATCTGGGCAAAATGAAAAGGACAAGTGGCAGATGAAAATACAACATTCAAAATATGCGATGTAAAGACTCTTGCTAATCTCGCTTTATTAAATATAGACAAAGATTATTGGGCTAAATGTGAAGACCACGTCTTAAAATAGGAAGAGGAATATTGGAAAAATGATGGTTTGTGGAATGTTCAACCCCAAACAGTTATTAATCTTTTAGACTCGTCTGATTCAGAATAAAAGTATATAGCCCCCACAATGTTGGCCCTATATTACCTTAAATTATTTCAACAAACGGTCCTTTTCAGGACCACACAACTATGAAAATTGGACATACAGGTATACCTTGATATTATTATCGTCCGTCCTCGAACTGAGCAGACAATAATTCTCCTGGTGTTTTGTTTTATCCAGTTATTTCCCCATTACGGCCACGCCTTTACCTAGTGAAAATTAATCGTAGACCAGCAACTACGGTAATTTCTATTCTTTAGGGCTTCACAATTTACAATTTTGACAAACATCAAATAAATTCGCCGCTTTAAGAAAACTGCAGCTGCAAGATATTTGTTAAATATACATTTAAAGGGTCTTTTGCATTCTAATAACATTTGGAAAATTTCAAAAGTATTTAACAAACGGTTAGAGAGTAATAGCGTTTTGAAGTTGGGCAAATGTTTTCAAACGAGCTATAGTCATATGAGTCATTCAATCGCACCCGATTTCTTTCTTGAATTTGTCCTTACTGGTCGTATGAACACTTTTGATGTTTGTTGCATTGATTCTTTTAGCATTTCCCACTGTTCATCAATGCTTTGTAACTTCTCTATTGCATTGCACCGGTTCTGAATTGTGATTTTATATTTGTCTTGCAGCTTCTTGTCTGATTTTAGTAAATCTAAATTTAACTTGATATTAACTGAGGCTCGTTTTGTTATTTTAATTTTACTCTAAGCTTTCCCACAACTGGTACATGACCACTATTGCAATCTGCCACTGGTCTAGTTTTCACACACACCAGACTGTTTCTAAATCTATTGCTTATCATTATATAATCAATTTGATTACGTGCGTTGTCCCCTGGGCTTTTCCATGTCCACAGACGCCTTGGATGTTGCTTAAACCAAGTGTTTCCTATCACCATGTTGTGTGTTCTTGCCCAGTCAATAAGTTTCTCACCTCTTTCATTCCTCTTGCCTAAGCCATAATGACCAACTACTTCCTGAACTCTTTCCTTTCCTACTTTTGCGTTAAAATCCCCTAGAACTATGGTGTTTTCATGGGGTTTGCATGTATGAAGTGCCTCATTTAACTCGTAAAATTTATCAATTGTTTCCTCTAGACTATCTGCTGTTGGTACATAAACTTGTATAAGATTTATGTCTATTGGCTTTCCATTCAATTTCACTAAAAGGACTCTGTCCGATATTGGGTAAACGCCTTCCACTGTTCTTGCTCTTTCTGCATCCAAGATGATACCTACTCTTCTTTGGTGTTCAGTATCTCAAGGATACATTATTTTATGTTTATCAGAATACATCTCCCCTGATCCGGTGTATCTCATTTCGCAAAAGTCCCAGTAATTGTAAACCCATTCTTATCATTTCTTGTATGATGTTTTCTAGTTTACCCTTCTGCATGAGTGTTCTCACATTCCAAGTACCTATCTTTAGGGTTTGTTTTATCTTTATTTTGCTTACAGTAGCTTGATGACGATCGGGTATCACCTGTAGCACATGATGTCTCCTACCGTACGAGGTTTTCCTTTGGAATCCCCCTTAACGTTGTTGTTGTCGTTATTTCTATTGTTGTGGCGGTTCATGATTGTACAAAGAAGTTACGACGGTGCTTTTCTGTTGCCTTCCGTCGGTTTGTTTACGGTTGACTCCGCTAGCCTTTGACTATAACGTCTCACCCACAAGGCAGTGGGGTTGTTTTACTTCGTGTACCCTCCCTTAGCCTTTTACTCTCCCGAACTTACCTGCAAGTCAGCAGGGCAGCCACAGGTTGTACTGTTTATTGCATACAGTAACAGGTAAAATTACCTGATCTGACCAACTCCAGTAATAAAGTAGTAATAATAACTCCAGTAACAAATTAGTGATAATAACTCCAGCAATAAAGTAGTAATAATAACACCATAAATAAAGAGATAATAATAAAACCAGTAATAAAGTAGTAATAATAACACCAATAATAAAGTAGTAATAATAACACCAATAATAAAGTAGTAATAATAACACCAGTAATAAAGTAGTAATAACAACTCCAGCAATAAATAAGTAATAATAACTCCAGCAAAAAAATAGTAACAATAACACAGTAATAAAATAGTAATAATAACACCAGAAATAAAGAGGTAATAATAACACCAGTAATAAAGAGGTAATAATAACGCCAGTAATAAAGAGGTAATAATAACACCAGTAATAAATAGTAATAATAACACCAGTAATAAAGAGGTAATAAATACACCAGTAATAAAGTAGTAATAATAACACCAGTAATAAAGAGGTAATAATAACACCAGAAATAAAGAGGTAATAATAACACCAGTAATAAAGTAGTAATAATAACACCAGTAATAAAGTAGTAATAATAACACCAGTAATAAAGTAGTAATAATATCACCAGAAATAAAGAGGTAATAATAACACCAGTAATAAAGTAGTAATAATAACACCAGAAATACAGAGGTGGTAATAATAACACTAGTAATAAATTAGTAATAATAACACCAGAAATGCAGAGGTAATAATAACACTAGTAATAAAGTAGTAATAATAACACTAGTAAAAAAGTAGTAATAATAACACTAGTAATAAAGTAGTAATAATAGCACAGTAATAAAGTAGTAATAATAACACTAGTAATAAAGTAGTAATAATAACACTAGAAATAAAATAGTAATAATAACACTAGTAATGAAGTAGTAATAATAACACTAGTAATAAAAAGGTAATAATAACACTAGTAATAAAGTAATAATAATAACACTAGTATAAAGAGGTAATAATAACACTAGTAATAAAGAGTTAATAATAACACTAGTAATGAAGTATTAATAATAACATTATAAATACAGATGTAATAATAACACTAGTAATAAAGAGTTAATAATAACACTAGTAATGAAGTATTAATAATAACATTATAAATACAGATGTAATAATAACACTAGTAATAAAGTAGTAATAATAACACTAGTAATAAAGAGGTAATAATAACACCAGAAATAAAGTAGTAATAATAACACTAGTAATAAAGTAGTAATAATAACACCAGTAATAAAGAGGTAATAATAACACTAGTAAAAAATTAGTAATAATAAACCCCAGAAATGAAATAGTAATAATAACACCAGTAATAAAGTAGTAATAATAACACTAGTAAAAAAAGTAGTAATAATAACCCCAGAAATGAAATAGTAATAATAACACCAGTAATAAAGTAGTAATAATAACACCAGTAATAAAGTAGTAATAATAACACCAGTATTAAAGTAGTAATAATAACCTCAGAAATAAAGTAGTAATAATAACACAGTAATAAAGTAGTAATAATAACACGGTAATAAAGTAGTAATAATAACACCAGTAATAAAGTAGTAATAATAACACCAGTAATAAAGTAGTAATAATAACATCAGTAAGAAAGTAGTAATAATAACACCACAAATAAAATAGTAACAATAACACTAGTAATTAATTAGTAATAATAACAGCAGTAATAAAGTAGTAATAATAACACAAGAAATGAAGAGGTATTAATAACACCAGTAATTAAGTAGGAATAATAACACCAGAAATAAATAGGTAATAATAACACCAGTAATAAATTAGTAATAATAACACCAGAAATACAGAGGTAATAATAAATGCAGTAATAATAAAGGTAATGCCAAAGGGATCCACAATAAAGAAACGAGAAAGGTCGACCTCGGGATCATAGACAGTTCTCCTGAAGATTCACTAACTCAATCCTGTTGTTATTTCTTCATATAAGAGTAGGAGTAAATGTAAATCATAGAGTGGGAAAAAGATATGCTCGTAGATTGAATTAAAAATAAATACTAGGTTTTATTTCTAAACACATTTATAATTACTGCATTTGTTAGATCACATCGAGCCTTACGCCAGCGCTGTCCTCATACTGTAGACGTGCACACGTATTCTTGACTCGTATTTATTATTCTTGGGATTCCGGTCAATATGGTGCATATGCGGCAGGAACCATTGAGATTCTTTCTGAAAAGTGTTCCTTGTTACATTTTCCTCATATTCCACGTCCGGCTTGATGCCGGAGCTACCGAGTTTAGTGCTCTGTGCACACCGTGAGCTGTTTTTTTTTTTCATCCGGATCGTGTTTCAAAATCAGGGATTGCTTACGATGAATGATTTCGTATGACGAAAGACTGACAGCTGCGTTCACTTTCTGTGCGGCTACGCCTTATGTCTTTTGGCGTGTGCGCTGTGTCTGCTATGATGGGGACTGCAGATAGTTTTGTTTGTTTGGATCCTTCAAAAAGATGAGATGTTAATCCGGACGATTCCACTTTCACGGGCGGTTGAGAAATTATGGATTTTAGTTCGTTTGCTGGGATACCGGGACCTTCAACTAACTACAGTTACTAGAACTACGTACTTTTGTCATGTGAATATAATAATAATTGAAAACAAAACCACTCTTTCTACATTTATCTTATTTCTGGGGTGTACGAGTGCGTGTGTGTGTTTTTTTTTTTTTCGGGGGGGGGGGGGGGGGGGGGGGGGGGAGATGGTAATAGACTGAAGAATAAGGGTCGTATTCCAGTGCAGTCGCCACGAGGTCTTCGGGTCAGAGTTTTTATTTCACAACCCACTCCCGAGTATAACAAATGTCATTATTAATTTTGTTCGCTTTCTAAATGTCATTATTAATTTTGTTTGCCTTCTAAATGTCATTATAATTTTATTCGCCTTCTAAAGTCATTATTCATTTTCTTCGCCTTCTAAATGCCATTATTATTTTTTTTGCCTTCTAAATGTCATTATTAATTTTCTTCGCCTTCTAAATGCCATTATTAATTATTTTTTCGCCTTCTAAATGTCATTATTGTTATTTTTTCGCCTTCTAAATGTCATTATTAATTTTCTTCGCCTTCTAAATGCCATTATTATTTTTTTTCGCATTCTAAATGTCATTATTAATTTACTTCACCTTCTCCTAAATGTCGTTATTAATTTACTTCACCTTCTCCTAAATGTCGTTATTAATTTACTTCACCTTCTCCTAAATGTCGTTATTAATTTACTTCACCTTCTCCTAAATGTCATTATTAATTTACTTCACCTTCTCCTAAATGTCGTTATTAATTTACTTCACCTTCTCCTAAATGTCATTATTAATTTACTTCACCTTCTCCTAAATGTCATTATTAATTTTCTTCGCCTTCTAAATGCCATTATTATTATTTTTCGCATTCTAAATGTCATTATTAATTTACTTCACCTTCTCCTAAATGTCGTTATTAATTTACTTCACCTTCTCCTAAATGTCGTTATTAATTTACTTCACCTTCTCCTAAATGTCGTTATTAATTTACTTCACCTTCTCCTAAATGTCATTATTAATTTACTTCACCTTCTCCTAAATGTCGTTATTAATTTACTTCACCTTCTCCTAAATGTCATTATTAATTTACTTCACCTTCTCCTAAATGTCATTATTAATTTACTTTACCTTCTCCTAAATGTCGTTATTAATTTACTTCACCTCTCTAAATGTCATTATTAATTTACTTCACCTTCTCCTAAATGTCATTATTAATTTACTTCACCTTCTCCTAAATGTCGTTATTAATTTTCTTCGCCTTCTAAATGTCATTATTAATTTCTTTCGCCTTCTAAATGTCAATATTAATTTTCTTCGCCTTCTCCTCAATGTCATTATTAATTTTCTTAGCCTTCTCCTAAATGCCATTATTAGATTTCTTCTCCTACTCCTAAATGCCATTATTAATTTTCTCCGCCTTCTCCTAAATGCCATGTTTTGCATCCCTTGGGATAAGCATATCTCAGGTTGATAATTAATTGATGTGATGTGATAACATTCTCCAGGATCAGATGCGGCCAATGAGCTGATATCACCTTCGGATGTCCCATTGTCACGTCCGTGCTTGGTCTAGCTGCTACTGTTTTCAGCCGTGCTGGTTTAAATCCACTTTAACTGTAACTTTACAATGAAAATAACAACAAGAATAAACGTAATATATTATCAAAATTATTATTTGTATAAATTCATATGAACAATTAGACCGTGACTTTAATGTGCAACAAATTACCGCCCTCTTCCAGTCATATAACACGACACCTTGCACAAGGGAGACAACTTAATTAATCAGCTGTCCCAGGCTTGTATTGTTATTTAAATAATGGTGTTTTGATTTTCCTCTTCGTCTACCTCCCTTTACGTGCATGTAAATTATTTGTCGGTAAAGTCTGAACAATTGTAAATCTGTTGGTGTCTGACATGTTGCATTATAAAAATTGCGTCCTAGTTTTTTATTTTTCTTTGGTATTGTATACAACAATGGATCTCAACATTTCAGTGGGTCATGAGCAACCATTTATGATTATGTTCACAGAGTTCTTTTATGGAGGGTGAAGATTAAGGGTCACGTTTAAGCGGACTTGTGAAGTGTTGTAGCTGTAGACAGTTGAAGTTTTAGAGTCACGTCTCTCTCTCTCTCTCTCTCTCTCTCTCTCTCTCTCTCTCTCTCTCTGCGATCAGGACTCAATCAGAGCAGGACTCCAGGCTCTCGCACGAAGACAGCCGTCTGTTTAAGCCTGTTAGATCCACTCCGCTTGAATACCTGTTAAAACGTTGCACTATGTTCTGCGCCAGTGGCCCAGTGCATCCGATTTCAGCCAGCATTTTGTTCAGGTTTGCTTTCCTTAGCCGTTGATTGTCCCCAATCTCCCTACAAGAACAGCAGATGATCTTTTCTGTAAGGGGATTCTGCCTTTAGATGGTCGGCCCTCCCAGGTTTGCGAGCACCATCTGCCCGAGTCACTAGAGGTGATTAACACAGACACGCGCCTTGTAATATGAGGAAACTGCAACAAGGAACACTTTTCATGCACAGCCTCCAACTGTTCCCGCCGCCTATCCCCATATACAGGTAAGTCACGTCCTCTTGAAAATGATGATCGTCGTAGCACTTGATGATGTTAGTCAGCTCAAGGCCTGTCACGTCACCATATAGCTTGCCCAGATATGGTACCGGTGATGGCCACAAGAATCATCTCTGTTCATCATAAGAAATAGGCAAGTTATTGCAGTGCTGCAGTAAAGCTAGTAGCAAGGAGTCAGTGATGGAGTGTGACAGCTTACACCACACCTTGTAGGAGTGTGCGTTACACCCCACCACTGGCTCCTCTATTCATCATATGTTGGACGGGGAACTGGTTGGTCTCGAGGCAAGGCGCCGGCCTCGAGACAGAGAGGTTGTGAGTTCAAATTCCGGCTGCACTAGTTGGGATTTTTATTTGTGATTTCTCTATGCAGCAACAACCCCTGGCCTCATCAGCGAGGCCCGGCTTTAAACGTCAATTACTCATCGTCTGAAAAAAAATATGAGTACCTCAGAATTTGGAGTTATCTGCCTGTGCGGCGAGGGACCCATGTGCACACGGTTCCCATGGAGAAATGGATTAACACGTAAAATTCAGTTCCTAGTCTATAGGGATTTCACTAAAGGTGAAAGCTGGAGAACGAAGAAATCTATATATTTGACAAGATTGTAGCAGATGTTCAGTTCCCAATTTTCCTGCGTCACGGCCTCATCATGGGAGCCGCGATAGCTCAGTGGTTTGTGAGCTGGACTGCAAAGGACAAGAGGTAGGGTTGGATCCCAGCTGACGGCTCCAGTTCACCCAGCCTGTAATGGGTACCGGATTTTTTTCTGGGAAAGTAAAGCGGCACGGACCTAATACCGGCCCCATTATCCCAAAAATCATGTGCCGAAATCATGTGTACGGGGGTACTTTACTTTCTTTTTTTTGTTACAGCCTCATTCATCAGAAGTTCCTATCATTAGCGTGTTGAAAATATGGCAGTTAAATCTGGCGTGGCCTGCCGGAGTCTAAAAAATGTTTCCCTGTTATTTTCTTTCCATTCGTTGAATGTTTACTTTTCTTTAAAAGTGCGTTAAGTGGACGTAGATGCAGCGTGAGGTGGTTTACAGCAGATGTGATATCTACGCCTTTTGGTCTAATACATCCGACTTCAGAACGGCATTTTGGGTACAGGGTTGTCTTAGCGCCTGCGCTAATTCCAATATATACTTTATGATCAGTGGGCGTAAGGCATCCCCAATAATCGTTGTCCCAACAAATGAAGTCAGGTGTTCACTTCGGTGAAACACTCGATCCGACCGCAGTCCAGTTGTGACAAATTTATAGTCTAACTCAGATCACATTTCCTGTCCCAGGGCAAAGCCGGGGCCTGCTACCGTTTCACTACACTCTACGGCCAGTCGCCTGCAGCACTATATCTCAGTGCGCGGGCGCCAAAACCATGTTGATTTTCTGGTCAGGTGAATGCGGCTGGACAAGCGCTTTTGTCTAGTGAGATTCACATGACTACACTCATGTGTGTGTTGTGAGTGACTCGATGAGCTTGATCCACAAAGTCCAGAGAAGATCCACATGCAGAAATTGACTGAAGTCTATACAGAAGTTAATGATTTGCAGTAAAGGTAGAGGTACGAGACTTGAATCGGCGTCTTAACACTCGAGTTTCCACCCATATGTGCTCAGCGCCTATTCGGAAGTTTTCTGAGTTTTCTGTATAGTGTCTCTTCAAGCACCGAAACTCACGATGCGAGGCGGCATTCCTCACCTTCCCAGAGTTCAACCCTGGTACCGATTTCTGCCAGAGGCTGGGTCGACTGCGGGGGCATTATTTTTCACTCATGAGTACAATTCACACTGCTTCTAGCGGGAATCGAACACGGGTTGTCCGAACGTCGGTAGCACAGTCGGGTGGTTTTCCCAACTAGGCTACCGAAGCTCACGATCATGCTGATGTTGAAGACAACAAGAGAGAGCAGATAAATTAGTTGGTTCTGCGATCATATCCGATGAACAACCCACGGATAGGACTAATACCAACACTCTCAGAAATATAGACAGATTGAAGGATTAAGTAAAACTGTTCCCTATCTAGACAACCATATCGGGGGGGGGGGGGGGGTGTGAAGCTTGGCATTGCTAAAACAGAATGAAACTCTTCTTCTTCTACCTTTCAGCTCCCTGTGGAGCATAGGTCTTCAACAAACACTTTCAAGTCTCTGTGAAGCATAGGTCTTCAACAAACACTTTCAGCTCCCTGTGGAGCATAGGTCTCAACAAACACTTTCAGCTCCCTGTGGAGCATAGGTCTTCAACAAACACTTGCAGCTCCCTGTAGAGCATAGGTCTTCAACAAACACTTTCAGCTCCCTGTGGAACATAGGTCTTCAACAAACAATTTCCAAGTCGTTCTGTTTCTTGTCCTTCTTTTAAGATCATTCCACGTCTTCCCCATCATCTTCACCTCTGCTTCTGTCTGTCTTCTCCAAGAATTTCTTGGTCTTCCTCTTTGTCCTTTCCCCTGGGTATTCCAAAAAAGGGTCTGTTGTGTAATACTCTCAGTTGGCTTTCGCAGTGTGTGCCCTATTCAGTGCCATCGTCTTCGCTGTATCTCTTTATCCACTGGTATTTGACTGGTCAATTTCCATAATTACCATTATTAATTAATTAATAGTTAGTGATTTTGTCCTGCCATTTGCATCCTTTTATTCTGCGTAAGCATCCATTAATGAAAGTCTATATCTTCATGATTGTCAATTTTGTTGTTCTCCATGTTTCACAGCCATATAATAGGACACACTTAGAATGAAATTATGTACGAATAAAGAAATTGTCAGCCAACACCGAACTAGCACAGTTTGTTCCTTCGCGCTGATGAACAATTTGAGAAAATAATCAGAGCACCGATGAATGCGTCCGGGTGCAGTGATGGTTATACTAAAATAACAAATTGAGTTAAGCCTTTTAGCTAATCTGTTAATTTAGACACACCGATGCTACCAGAGATTCTACATGGAAATCAAAAGCCAGTAAAAAAAAAAAAAAAAAAAAAAAAAAAAAAAAAAAAAAACCAGGATTTCTTGATTCTGTCAAAAGATGGCCGAAACGAAGATGGGAATATTATTATAGAATGAAGGGTAAAATCATCATCGAAAAATTAAATTTTGATGTTAACTAACTCAACCAGCAGAATAAATGCGTTCCTTGCAGTTCATGACGTCTTGCACTTAATTGCTGAGACCTCTTTAAGGAAAGCATTTAATTCTTTGTAACTCCGATAGGGCATTAACTTCAGGAAATTCTGTGCACCTACTGCCCTGGTCACCCCAAGAGTTCATGGCACTGAAAAGCTTAAGCAAATGGTTCGTGGTTATTTATAGCAGCACATTATATGAACAGCTTGGCAAGTAATATTTTCGGTGAAATTTGTGCTTAATGATTTTTTTTTTTAAGACTGAGAAGAACGTCGTTTTGCCCTTCTAGAAAATAGAGAATATGGTGTTTATTATGTTTTCTGAATGAACAAGGCTCCTAGCCGAAACGTCCGTATTGTATTGTGTTCCCTATTTGTAAAGCTGTCACCATACCTTGGAGTGTCTAACACTCCCCATCACTGGCTCCTTGCTACCAGCTTTACCGCAGCATTGCAATTATTTGCATGTTCCCTAGAATATGGTGTTACTGTTAACATTCTTTTCCAACCATCGGCTGTTTTTGTTTTTTTAATGTGGTCAGCATTACGTTAGTGCCGGTTTATTTCCTAGAGAAAGGAATCAGGTACCCATTTAAAGGGAGCCGCGATAGCTCAGTGGCTAGTGAACTGGACTACAAAGGACAAGAGGTAGGGTTCGATCCATACAAGATCTACAATTCCTTAATGAAATAAACATGATAAGCAAAAAATATGGACTAGATATGAATATCAAAAAGACTAAAACTATGAACATAAACAAAGAAAATACTCAAAACCCACAAGTGGATATCAAAATAGAATGAATAGACCTGGAGACAGTTCAGAACCACAACTACCTTGGACATACTATAACCAGTGATGGAAAATGTACAACTGAAATAAACAAAAGAATAGAAATGGCAAAAAGTAATTTTAATGTCATGAAGAACATACTAACATCAAAACAAATAACACCAGGGCTAAAACTAAGAATAGCAAAATGTTACATATTCTCAATATTCCAGTATGGTGCAGAACATGGACATTAGACAAGAAAACAGAACAGAGAATTGAATCCTTTGAAATGTGGATATATAGAAGAATAGGTAGAATTGGATGGAAGGAAAAGAAAACAAACGATGAAGTCTAAAAACAACTAAAAATGAAAAGAGAACTACTAAGCACAATTCAAACAAGACAAATGCGATTTTTGGGCCATGTTAAAAGAAACAACAGCCTACTAAAAGTAATCCTGGAGGGGAAAATACAAGGTAAAAGAGGCAGTGCAGACCAAGACTAACATGGACGAGTAACATCAAAAGATGGACAAATCAGCCTATGACAATCTGCACCATCCAAGCAAGAGACAGATTAGAATGGCGCCCCATGGTAGCCAACCTTCGTTGCGGAGACGGTACTGGATGATGATGACTACTACTATTATAATTACTATTTATCTTCTTCTTCTTCTTCTTCTTCTCTTCTTCTTCTTCTTCTTCTTCTTTTCTCTTTTCACTGATACCTAAAAGGTGTCGAGGTTATATCATTTGTCGTTCTTGAGCTGCTGGAACTGTCTGAATTAGTGACTTTCCTTTGTTGTTACATGTCTCTGTCACTGCATCTATCCATCTTCTTACTATTATTACTAGTATTATTGTTACTACTACTATTATTATTACTATTACTATTATTGTTATTATTATTATTATTATTATCATTTTAATTATATCATTTGGATAAAAGAGATAGGGGTTAACAAGGTCACAGCCAGAAATGAGAGACTTAGTGGACGTACAAGAAGACTTATCAACCAACACAGAACTGGAGTCGTCAGTCGCTGGACACTGTGGGACTTGCTGAGGAGGTGATCTGAGCACCTATGGACATGTTCGGGTGTCTTTCTTTCTTTTTTCACTACCTCTTGTACCAGCTAGGGTCTCCGTGGGGATAGAAAGTTCTGGTTCTCAATTTTTTTTGACTTCCTTCATTATCAATCAATGTTGTTCAAACTTTTCTTTTATGCTGTCTTACTCTATGTCTGCCTTTTGCTCTTCACCCTTCACTTTCAATTTACTCGTTGTATGGTCAGGAATCATGTGGCATTCTTTCTAGATAAGCAAACCAGTTCATTTGTTCTTTCTGTATGTAACTTAGGATGGCTCAATGTAAACTCATTCTCTTATGTCATTTCTGACTCTCTTTGTTTTTGGGAATAGGCAAATAATTGCGATGCTGCGGTAAAGCTGGTAGCAAGGAACCAGTGGTGGGGAGTGTTACACACTCCAAGGTATGAAGACAGCTTTACAAGGGAGGAACACAACACAATACTGACGTTTCGGCCTGAGGCCTTCTTCAGAGTACAAGGACAACGAAAACAAACGGTGAAACACAATTATCTATAACTACATGATCATAAGAAAGAAGAGGTGGACAGAAAAGAGGGAAGTAGGTCTCTTTTTTTGGTTACTCCAAGCGCTTTTCTCAGACATTGCATCTCTGTGGTGACAAGCTTTCTTTTATTCTTAGAGGTAGATGACTAATTTTGACATTTGTAGCACAATTTTGCAACGAATTTACTCTGTATAAGATTTTTGTGTGTGGTAATAGGACATGTTCAATGGAAGTGCAATGATGATAACCCAAAAAATAACACACTAATATTATTATCTATCTATCTATTGTCCTTTCGAGCCGAAGACGGCACATAGGGCAGAACCACAATCTCAAAAACAGAAACCTTGCGTGCCAAAATGGCACATATTGCAGAGATCACTGCTTCTAAAATCTATGACTCTGTTTCCATAACAATACTTTTTACAATGACAGCTTGTCAAGCCATCAATCAACCTCCTTAGTCACCTCTTACGACATGCCTGGAAGGTCACAGTGTCACTATTCTTTAGTTCCTTCATAATAAGCTCCCGGTAACACACAGGAAAATAGTATAGTGACATGATTATTGATCACGGTAAAGTTCTAAGACTTTACAAATCTCAAAGAAAGTAGGAGGTTGCAGAACGACTGTAATGTCGTATAAAAGGACGCTGGTAATCCCCGAGCTATATGAACAGTCTGCACCCATACGACACCAGTTTAAAATGACTAGACACCTATAGGCCTGCACTAAGTGCGCTGAGGCCAGTTCTTGTAATTAGTGATAATTAATCAGCTCTCAGACATTCTCAATTTGACTTTAGTGTATTGGTGGCAGGATCATGAAGGAAAAGTCCCAGGTATTCTTTGATTGGATGTTAATAATGTGGCTTATTCTGCTGGGTCATCGCAATAAATATGAAGGCCGACTGGAGTCGCGCTCAAAAGTCGCCGGACAGTGCTGTAGCATTGTTAATAAACTGGCAACGATATATGGCCTGTGGCGTGTTGGTAGAGGGATGATAGCAAGCAATTATGATGAAGTCAACAATTTGGTAAAAATATTAGTGGCTTATGCTGGATGCTGTTTTGCTGAGTAGTTTCTCTCGTGGCTGAATCTGCCAAGATTGGATAGACAGATCAATCAGCAGCGAGAATAGCAAGGTGTATTCGTGGTGTCAGGCCTTTTCTCCTTTCTCCTGCGCCTTTTTTCTTCTGAATTTGATACCATCACTGATAACAATAACTATTTATTTTTTCCCCATGAGCAAATCTTTAAAAACATCACAGAGATGCCAGACCTAAACATTAATGGAAAGATAATCAATAACCTAAGATATGATGATGATACTATTCTACTAGCAGAAGATCATAAAGATCTACAACAATTACTTAATGAAATAAACATGACAAGCAAAATATATGGACTAGATATGAATATCAAAAAGACTAAAACTATGATCATAAACAAAGAAAATTTTCAAGACCTACAATTAAATATCAAAGTTGAAGGAATACATCTGGAGACAGTTCAGAGCTACAACTACCTGGGACACACTATAACCAGTGATGGAAAAAAATACAACTGAAATAAACAAAAGAATAGGTATGGCAAAGAGTAATTTTAATGTCATGAAAAATATACTAAAATCCAAGCACTAGAGCTGGAAGTTGTCAGCGACCCACAGCTGATGGCTTGCGCCAGGATCGGTGAACCAGAACCATGCAAACCCTGCTCCACCTCTCCGTGGTGACTCTAGTAACATACTAACCTGTCTAGTCTGACCAAGCGAGTAGGGATCGAAGAGGGAAACCCGGTACTCAAAAATGTCATGCTGAAGTCGGATGTGTTGGATCTAAAGGCGCAAATATCACAGTTATACTGTAAACCACAACACAACGCAGACACGTCCACTTTTCCTTTTAAGAGCGGGTGATGAAGAGGTACACTCCTTTAGTCATCGGGCGATCGCAAGCAAAACAAATAACACCAGGGCTAAAACTAAGAATAGCAAAATTTTACATCTTCTCAATATTCCTGTATGGTGCAGAAACATGGACATTATACAAGAAAACAAACAGAAAATTGAAGCCTTTGAAATGTAGATTTATAGAAGAATAGGTAGAATTTGCATGGAAGAAAAGAAAACAAACGATGAAGTTTTAAAACAACTAAAATTGAAAAGAAAAATACTAAACGCAATTAGAACAAGACAAATGAAATTTTTGGGGCATGTTAAATGACACAACAGCCTTACAAATAAAAGTAATATTTGTAGGAAAAATATAAGGTAATAGAGACAGAGGCAGACCAAGACTAACATGGGCGAGTAATATCAAAAGATGGACAAGTCAACCTATGACAATCTGCACCATCAAAGCAAGAGACAGAGTGGAATGGCGCTCCATGGTAGCCAACCTTCGATGCGGAGACGGCACTCGATGATGATGATGATGATGATGATGATGATGATGATGATTTATTTTAAAATGTATGAAAGAGAGGAAAACAGCCAACAGAACTGATACGATGCACTGTAGGTAGAAGATTGTGGGGACATGATCGCCTACGCCAATCGGTATGGCACATGATGGTGATGATGAAAGAGACCAGCGTGACTGATATAACTGGGAATGTCAAAAGACTGCATGTTAGAAAAAAACACACGTGAATTAGCGGTGAATGTTTAGTAGACCAGTGACGATGAAAGTGAATTAATTTGTAAAGTTACCAGAAATGTGGCGATGATAATAATTGTCTGTTTGTACTAAGGATCATCGTTATGGTCACTAACACCATATTCCTTGTACGCCATTTGGCGTGTCGGGGGGCTCTTTACTTTTTTAAATATATATAACTAGGATCAGGGAGCCGCGATAGCTCATCGGTTAGTGAAAATGAACTACAAAGGACAAGAGGTTGGGTTCGATCCTGACCAACGGCTTCCAGGTTCACCCAGTCTTATATGGGTACCGGATTTTTTCTGGGAAAGTAAAGCGTCACGGGCGTAATACTGACCCACATTACCCTAAAAATCATGTGCTGAAGGTCTGTAGAATTGATGGTCACTAACACCATATTCCCTATACGCATCTTGGCGGGACCGGGGCCTCTTTACTTTTTTTTTTCTACTAAGATCATGGTAACTTAACACCGGACGAATCTATAGGTGATCCAATATTCCACTTGAGAATCAGGAATCAGGAATCAGGAATCCGAGGCGAGCTCGAACCAGCGTGCACGAACTCCATAGCACGGCCTTGAAATCACGGTGTGGATAGGTTTTTTTTTTTTTTTTTTTTTTTTTTTGCTGAAAACAAAATGTAGCCTGGGAGCAGACATTTGTGGGCCTATTCTTATAGATTGTTAACTGCCAATGGTTCTTTAACGTGCGCGAGTGCACACAGAACCTTAAGTGTATTGTCGTTATCCGAGAAGGTTAGGCGTCTGATCTCACTACCCAATAACCAGGGGAGTGTCACGCCACGAGAAACAAAGAATATGTTTTTCTTTTATTTTTGAAAAAAATCACCACCGCATGTGATGGGCTTCAAACCCATGTCCTTCCTGTCTCTCGGCCGGTTTCGTACCTCTAGACCAAAGAATATCCAGCTCACCCCTCCCCTACCCCAGATAATAGTGACAAAGTGCATAATTATTGGTCGCAGGCTTTCATCATGGAGTCATCTAATGAGGTCTTGGTAAACTGTGGGTCGCTGATCTAGCTGTGACGACTACAGGTAGTTGCGGTTGTGCTGCCCATCAAAGAATTTTAAAATTAATTGGAACTGACAGAAGTAAAGAATAAAAGCGCAAAGATTAATAATAAATGATCGAATGAATGAATGAATGAGCAGTGAGTGCATGGTTAAGAATAAGTAATACATAGAGAGAAAGTAAATTCTACCGCCGAGAAAGCGTATACCGACATGTGAGACTAATATTATGAGACGACTGTTAGTGTGCACCTATTTCGACACTTCAACTATTGCGACCATGGGGCATCCCTAACAAGAGAGTCACGGGTATTATTTCGTGCAGCACAGACGAGCAGAATTGGTCAATCTCCATGAACAGATTGATAACCCGCATATGGGAGTCACTTCTCCTACCCTGTCAATATGCGCCACTCCTTCCTCTAAATGTCTCCCATTTTTTACTGATCTATTTTTTTCTCAAGTGGTTTCCGGGACCGCAATTTACGTTTCTCATTTACAAATTGTCTCATTCACCGTTTTATCCGTAGCTGCTCACAGCACTCCCATCAACCCCATAGGTGTTCAGTCGCCTCCAACAGATGATGCAGTGTATGCACACTGATGGTTCTACTGATAGCAGTTCCCGTTATGCATGCACACTCATGGTTCTACTGATAGCAGTTCCCGTTATGCATGCACACTCATGGTTCTACTGATAGCAGTTCCCGTTATGCATGCACACTGATGGTTCTACTGATAGCAGTTCCCGTTATGCATGCACACTCATGGTTCTACTGATAGCAGTTCCCTTTATTTAAACACACTCATGGTTCTACTGATAGCATTTCCCTGTTATTATTGATAGTTCTACTGATAGCACTCATGGTTCTACTGATAGCATTTCACTGTTATTTATGCACACTGATAGTTCTACTGATAGCAGTTCCTGTTATTTATGCACACTGATAGTTCTACTGATAGCAGTTCCTGTTATTTTCATGTTCTACTGATAGCAGTTCCCGTTATTTATGCACACTGGTAGTTCTACTGATAGCAGTTCCTGTTATTTCATGCACACTGCACATAGTTCTACTGATAGCAGTTCCCTGTTATTACTATGCACACTGATAGTTCTACTGATAGCAGTTCCTGTTATTTATGCACACTGGTAGTTCTACTGATAGCAGTTCCTGTTATTTAAGCACACTCATTGTTCTACTGATAGCAGTTCCTGTTATTTATGCACACTCATTGTTCTACTGATAGCAGTTCCTGTTATTTATGCACACTGATAGTTCTACTGATAGCCTGTTATTTAAGCACACTCATTGTTCTACTGATAGCAGTTCCTGTTATTTAAGCACACTCATTGTTCTACTGATAGCAGTTCCTGTTATTTAAGCACACTCATTGTTCTACTGATAGCAGTTCCTGTTATTTAAGCACACTCATTGTTCTACTGATAGCAGTTCCGTTATTTTATTGTTCTACTGATAGCAGTTCCTGTTATTTAAGCACACTCAGTTCTACTGATAGCAGTTCCGTTATTTAAGCACACTCATTGTTCTACTGATAGCAGTTCCCGTTATTTAAGCACTCTGATTTTTTTTTTTACACGGTACAAGCGGCTTTCATTCTTAGGTCCTATAAGTACTCAATCTCTCCCCCCCCCCCCACACACACACACACACACACACACACACACACACACACTTCTCCAGACAGACCAAGAAATTGTATTCTTCTTCTTTTTCTTAATCTTCTTAACTCCGGTCGGAGCATAAGGCTCTTACTCACAAGAGATCTTCACCCAATCCGGCCAGGGACAAATCTCGTCAGAACTTGCCAGCCTCTTTCATTTCATCATCTATGGATCGTAGCCATGTCACAATGGTTTGCCACTTCTTCGTTTGCCAGACAGCATCCATGTTAATGCTAGGTGTGGATACCTGGTTTGTTCCTTTCGTAGAACGTGCTTTTTTTTCACTTCTTGATTGATGATGTCTATGTCTGTTCATCTGGCGACTTCTTTGTTCGTGATGTGTTCATCCCAACGGATGTTTAAAATCTTCTTATGACAGCGACCTTCAAATCCTTTAGTCGACTTTCTATCTTGTTAGCGTTCGTCAGATATCGAAAGGAGTATATACCTCTTTCTCATCCGCCCTTAAAATGACGTTAAGTAGTCAGTATAACTGTGATAGTTGCTCCTTTCGGCCCAACACATCCGATTTCAGCATCACATTTTTGAGTACCGGGTTGTCTTCCATCTTCGATCCCTACTCGCCTGGCCAGACTAGACAGGTTAGTCTGTTACTGGAGGCACCATGGAGAGGTGGAGCAAGGTCTGGATGGTTCTGGTACACCGACCCTGGCGCAAACCAACAGCTGGGGGTCGCTGACAACTTCCATCTCTGCTGCTGTGATGCACACCTTCGCCTCCAGCTTTCTATCTGAAATGATACAATATCGTATTAAGTTATTTTTAGTTTTTTTTTTAAATAATATGTTAATACCACAAAGCGTTATGTGTACTGTTTTATGTGTACAAACATACACATGCACACATAAAGTGTTTAAATCCTAAACTGGAAGTTATCGTCTACCACAGATGGGATGTTTAATCCCATGATGGGAACCTCTGATAATGAGGCCTGTCGTTGAGGACTCTTCCACCAACTCATAGTTTCAACGTCAGTCCTATCTTTTCCAATATTCCCAATAGCTACATCGTATTCGAAAATGTCTCATAAATTCTAAGGACTCACTTTGGAGCTAATTCTGTCCGGAAAGTTTTGCAGACCTGGGCTGAACATGAACGCTGCACTGTTATTATCTACCCTGATGCCACACCCCTTTTGAGCGCCATCATCAGGCCGACTAATGAAGGGCAGATAATGAAGGGACGGAAGCAGGTAATCGCAGGTAATGACCCACCTGAGAAGCCAATCAGACTTCATGAGTTACTGCCCTCTCTCTTGTGCCGCTATGACAGAAAGAGGCCTCAAGCGATGCAAGTCGTTTCAGATCGATTTTCTCAAGATGGCGATACAATTTGAAAAATTGCATTTCTGCGTGTGGGACTACTGACATTCTCAAGAATATTGGTATCTTTAAACAAATCGTATAACTCCTTGAGACAACATTTCTTCATCTAGCCACCTACCTATCTATACACATAGCTACCCACTCACCTACCTGTCTACTTGCCTTCCTCCCTATCTACATATCTTCCTAACTACTGGCCCAACTATTTCTGCCTGTCTTTTATCTATTTATTTTCATTTGTGTTTGCATGATTTTTTTTCAATGCTCGTCAATATGATTGTAAAGTTGTTAACGTGCGAAGAGTGCACACGGTGCCTCCTGAGTTTTCTTTTCGCCGGTATTAGAGAGTGTTAGACTTCGTATGTTTGTCTGCCGCTTTCTAATACTTTCACCGGACGACTATTCGTATTACTTGTTCATCCTTAGCGCCTAATTTGTTGTGGATACGCTCTGTCGCTAGTTTATGACTAGGCGTGTTATTTGTGCCTTAACGACATGCCTTTACGACATACACATCCTTCCTTGGGATGTTTCCATCATCGTCAAGTAACAACCTGCTGGCGTCGGTGATCATGTCCCTCCACAACTTTCGATCATTACAGTTATTTATCATTTTTGTTGTTGACCTTCTGCCAAGCCATTCTCTTAAGCTGCCTGGTTACTTTTCTCTTTTTTCCCCTCTTTTTTTCGTCCCTCAATTTTACAGTTGTTACAATATATTCCAGCTGTTCCCTTCTCATTACATGGTCAAAAATGATGATTGTTTCTACCTAATATTGGAAATTATCTTTCTCTTTGCTTTGGCCAGTTACAGAACGTTTTCATTACTCTTCTTAGCTGTCTATGGAATTCTCAATATTCTTATGGAAAACCACATTTCTACAGCCTCAAGTGATTTTTTTTGTCTTTTGCCCTATTGTCCAAGATTCACATCCATATGTTAAGACTGGCTCTAAGTAACATTTAAGAAATTTTATTCTTGTTTCTTTTGTCAAAACTGGATTGCACAGTATCGTCCTATTTTTAAAAAAAAATTGCTTTTGTCTGAGCTATTCTGCATCTGTCATCTAGTGTACATCTACCATCTGAGGCTAACATCGTTCCCAGAAATTTAAATTCATTTACCTGTTTTGATATTGTTCCACTTGGCTTTATTGTGCATTGCGGTGATGTCTTTTTCTTTGTTGCTACCATTACTTCTGTCTACTTGCTATTAAGGCTGGGTCTTTTATTTTTCCTTTCCTTCACTATGTCTAACATTTCTTGTAACTCATTTTCACTCTTAGAGATTAAGTATCATCATCATACCTTAGATTATTTATATTATGACCTCCAATTGTTATTCCGGGCATGCCCCTTATGGATCTGAAAATAATCTCCCTATACACATTAATTAATTTTGGTGACAGCACACAACCATGTCCAACACCCTGTTTTATTTGTTGAAACATTCGCAATTTATTTCCAGTTCTTACGGCCGTTGTTTGTTGCCAGAACATGTTCTTTATTATTATTAGATCGTTGGGATGAGTAGATTTTTTTTAAATTGCTGAACAATTTTGACCGGACATCGATTAATATTGGACTACTCTTTTCTGACAATTCTTAACTGATATGGTTTCTTTAAAGTAATGTCAATGTCTTGGAGAACATACTAACATCAAAACAAATAACACCAGGGCTAAAACTAAGAATAGCAAAATGGTACATCTTCATAATAATCATAATCATCCACCTTTGAAATGTGGATATATAGAAGATTAGGTAGAATTGGATGGAAGGAAAAGAAAACAAACGATGAAGTCTTAAAACAACTAAAAATGAAAAGAGAACTACTAAGCACAATTCAAACAAGACAAATGCGATTTTTGGGCCATGTTAAAAGACACAACAGCCTACTAAAAGTAATCTTGGAGGGGAAAATACAAGGTAAGAGAGGCAGAGGCAGACCAAGACTAACATAGACGCGTAACATCAAAAGATGGACAAATCAGCCTATGACAACCTGCACCATCAAAGAAGAGACAGCAGAATGGCTCTCCATGGTAGCCAACCTTCGTTACGGATACGGCACTCGATGATGATGATGATGATGGCTTCTTTAACGTGCGAGGAGTGATCATGCTACTTCCTGAGTTTTCTTTTCGCCGTTACCAGAGAGTGTTAGACTTCGGATATCACCAGCCAAAGATCGCGGGAAATTAAAGCCACGAAGAAAGCACAAATTCTAAGAGAAACCTTGTTCTTTAACCATCCGTGCAGCACTTGCCGCCATGTTATGTTTGTCTCCTCAGTGTTTATGTAATACAATCTTCCCAGCTGCCTCGTGGCTATCACCTCCGTAGTTTCAAAACCGGAATTCCGGTTTGTTGTGGCTAGAAATTGTTCCAGGCTAGTGTTACAATCTCGGGAAATTATCCAATCACTTAATTTTCCGCCCCGACAGCTTTAAGTGTAAAAAACTAGACCATGAGTATTTATTTCCCTGTAAATGTGTGTAACTCGTCTTTCTCAGAATCTGAATCCGACTGTTCATTTTTTCCCTCTAAAAACATCTTGTAATTACAATTTTAATGTAAATATCATCGCATAGCTATTTGCGTGTTAAATTGTGTTCAAGGATTAAATATGACATTTTGACTGATCATATTGATATATATGGAAGCTGTGATAGCTCAGTGGTTAGTGAACGGGACTACAAAGGACGAGAGGTGAAGTGTATATCCTGATCGACTTCTTCCAACTTCACTAAGCCTTGATTGGGTACCGGATTTTATTAAGGGGAAGTAAAGCGGCACGGGCGTAATACCGACCACATTAACCTAAAAATCATGTGCCGAAGGTCTATAAAAATTATGGTTACTAATACTATATACCTTATACGCCACTTGGCATGACGGGGTTCTTTACTTTTTTTACTTACTGATATCAAAGTAGATGAGATCGGTTACTCTTTACTTCATACATCATCATCATCATCAGGTACCGGGCCTGCTGGCATAAGTGAGCATGCCTCTCCACAACTTTCGATCTCTGCAGCTATTTATCATTTCTGTTGTTGACATTCTGCCAAGCCATTCTCGTAAGCTGTCTGTTATTTTTTCTCTTTGTTTCCCTCTATCTCCTCGTCCCTTAATTTTTCCAGTTGTTACAATATATTCCAGTTATCATCTTCTCATTACATGGCCAAAAAAATGATGATTGTTTATTCCTAATGTTAGAAATTAGCTCTCTTTCTGCTTTGACCTCTCTCAGAACATCTTCATTACTCTTCTTAGCTGTCCATGGTACTCTCAACATTCTTCTGTAAAACCACATTTCTACAGACTCCAGTGATTTTCTTGTCTGTTGTCCTATTGTCCATGATTCGCATCCATATATTAAGATTGGCTCTACGTAACATTTAAGAACTCCTTTTCTTGTCTCTATTGTCAAAAATGGATTGTATAGTATCTTCCTCATTTTTTGAAAAGCTGCTTTTGCCTGAGCCATTCTTAATCTCACCTCTTTTGTACATCTTCCGTCTGAGGTTAACAAAGCTCCCAAATATTTAAATTCATTTACCTGTTTTAGTATTGTTCCACTTGTCTTTATTTTGCACTGAGGTGATGTCTTTTTCTTTGTTGTTACCATTACATCTGTCTTTTTGCTATTAAGGCTGAGTTCTTTGTTTTTGCTTTCTTTCACTATAATGTCCAACATTTCTTGTGACTCATTTTCACTCTTAGCGATTAAGACTGTATCATCAGCATACCTTAGATTATTTATATTATGACCTCCAATTGTTATTCCAGGCACGCCCCTTATGGATCTTAAAATAATCTCACTATAAATATTAAACAAATCTGGTGACAGCACACAACTTTGTCTAACACCCTGTTTTATTAGTTGAAACATTCCCAATTGGTTTCCAGTTATTATGGCCGCTGTTTGTTGCCAGTACATGTTCTTTATTATTCTTAGATCTTTGCTGTCTACTTTTATGCTTTCTAAAATTTTGATTATTTCTTGGTGCTTTACTTTGTCAAATGCCTTGGTGTAATCTATGAAACATAGGTATAGATCTGTTTTCACCTCTATGGCTCTTTCTACAAAAAGATCTTATGATATAAATAGCATTGCTTGTTCCTTTATCTCTAACAAAACCACACTGTTCATCGCTAATTTCTGGAATGATTTTGTTTCGCACTCTTCGCATGATGATTCTTTGTAACATCTTAGTCATATGACTCATAAGGCTTATTGTGCGATGATCATCGCATTCAATCGCACCCAATTTTTATATTTGATATTATCATATATTGTTTATATACTAATATAAACTGCACGCTGAATGTAGATATGTATGTGTGTGTGAATGTATATTTATTTGTCTGTCCGTCCTTTAATATGTAATCAGTCACCATGTTTATTCCATTTATAAACTGAGCAGATTCTATAAAGACAATATGGAGATGTCAGGCCTAAACATTAATGTGAAATTTGATGTATAATCAATAATCTAGGACAGGGATGGCCAATTTCTTTCAAATGGCGAGCCACTTTTTTATAATTTTTTTTTTTTTTTGTGGCGGGCCACACACATAACAACATCAATACAAATAAACTTGGCATTTGTTTTAAGATAATATTTTTGTTATTTATCGGCATTATTTGCTTACATAAATTATTTTATTACAACAGAGTTAAAAATGCCTAGTTGATTTATAAAAATGAATAAAATGTGCAATTTATATTGTTTAACAAACATGTTTTAGTTAGGTCATCTTAAAGTTGACATGTAACAAACCTTAATGAGAACAATGTGGACGTTCATGTGCAGCAACAAGTTCATCAAAGTCAATGTGTAAAGATGATGATGATATTCGTAATAAATCCTGAAGGTGGCCATCAGTGAGTCGGTTTCTTTGTGACGATTTAATCTCCTTCATTGTTGAAAAAACGCATTCACATATATATGTGCTTCCGAACATAGAAGTAATTTTCAAACAGAAATCACTCAATGCAGGATATTTTTCCCGTGGCACAAGTTTCCAAAAGTCAACTCCTATCTTCATCCTTGATTGGAAAAAGGGGTCACTTTGGAGGTTACATAACTCCAACTGAAAAGTGTCATGTTGATGGAAAATGTCATACTTCATAAGGTTGTTAAACAATGCCAGTTCTGGTCGTATACCACTGAAGTCAGAAAATCGTTCATTGAATTGCTCCAATAGTTTGTCTAACAATAATACAACAAATTTGAAATCAGTGTCACTGCGCTCCTCAATCAATTCTTTGCACGAAGGAAAATGAATGAAGTTTTCTTTGGCCAGGGTAAATCTAAAAACTTTTAGTTGACTTATAAATCCATCTAGGTGCCCTACCAAATCTGAGAATGTTTGGGAACGTCCCTGTAGCTTCACGTTGAATTCATTCATGTGCTGGGTGATATCAGTTAAAAAGGTCCATACGCTGTTAAAATGTGGATCTGACATTTTTCTGATCAGGTCTTTATTGGTATCATGTTTCTCTAAAAACTGCTCTATCTCGTTTCTCAAAGCAAAAAACCGCCTCAAACAATTCCCTCTGTTAGCCAGCGTACTTGTGTGTAGAGCACCAAATCGCCATATTCCGCCTCAACTTCTGATATAAAATTTATAAATTGGCGGTGTGTCAAAGCCCGATTCCCGCCTTTTATTAAATCCACACACTTTATTACAGTTTTCACAACATCCTCCACGTCTAGAATCTTGCCACACAGCGCCCCCTGGTGTATAATGCAGTGTAATGCTGGGCAATGGAGTCACCGTCACATAATTATTTTTTTTTATTTCGCTATCTCTGCGCTTACAACAAACGATGCCATTAAGGAGCTTGTTTGTTTTGTTGTTAATGTAGTAAAAACAGATTTCTGAGCACTAACCTTTTTCTTCAAATCGCACACAAGTGTAGAACGTAATGTACCAATGTAGTCCTTGTATTTAGCGGCGTGATGCTGTGTGTAATGCCGTTTAAGATTATACTCTTTATTTACAGACAACACTTGCAAACACACAAGGCACTGCGGTTTGCTATCCTTATTGTTGATAAATAAAAAATCGTGTTCCCATTTCTCATGAAAAAATCTGATTTTTTAATTTAATTGACGTTTATTGTTCATATTATACCACGACCGAAGCAACAGACAATGAAAACACAGATTGCAACAATAGCACTGTTTCCTGTTAAAATGGAATGTTCACTGTAACTCGACAAATTCAGAATGATCAGATCGGATATATAATTTTGACTGATGAAAAGAGGTTTGGAGAGAAAGAAACTGAAAGTAAAATAATTGTGAGATGAATGTGTTGGGGTGGAGGAGGTGGGTGACTGACAGTATTTCTTGGCGGAAACTGTTTGAACTCGCCGAACCGAGAGTCGGCTCTAGAACCATTCGTTGGCTTCTTCCTTTGTTTAAGTCGGTCGCAGGATGATCAAAAGGAAAAAAAAGGATGAGCCGGGAATGACGGGAAGTCGACGTTAAACTAACTACTAGAGTGTTCCGAGTTTTAAACATAGGTCTACTAGGGAATATTTGAGTTAGCTTTCTCCACGGTAGAAATTAATGTAACAAATTGTAAATCAATTTTACCCAGGACATTTTGCTCAATGCAACTTGATTTTATTTTTTATCCGCAAAGGGCCACAAAAAGGACGTCGCGGGCCACTTGTGGCCCGCGGGCACCTAATTGGCTATCCCTGATCTAGGATATGCTAATGACACCGTATTACTGGTAGAAAATCTAGAACTTCAACAACTAGTTAACACAAATTAACAATTCAAGCTAAGAGTGTGTCTTGGAAATAAATATTAAAATGAATACAAATATTATTATAAACAGAGTTAACACACACAAAATTCAGGTGTATGTCAAAGTAGATGGGAACAAAAAACTAGAAAAAGTTCAAGACTATATCTATCTTGTACATATTATAATAAATGATTTTGTTTGTCGTTTGCCATCTTTCACATCTGACGAAGTCCCTAGAGACAAAGAACTGAATTTTGCGTGTTAATCCATTTTTTTCTCTAGCAGCCATGTGCACACGGGTCCCTCGCCGCATAGGCACATAACTCCGACTTCGGAGGCACTCATATTTTTTCCGTCGATGAGTAATTGACATTTCAAGTCGGACCTCGCTGTTGAGACCAGGGTTGGTTAATGCAGAGGAAATCATAAATAAAAATCTCAATTGGTGTAGCCGGGATTTGAATCCACAACCTCTCTGTCTCGAGGCCTGCGACTTGCCTCGAGACCAACCAGTTCTTCTCGCCCCCCACCCCCACCCTCTCCCCCCAAACTGAGAATGAAAAAAAGAACTAAACACAATTCAATAAAAGACAACGGACATTTTGGGACATGTGAAGAGACACAATACCTGACTGAAGGTCATCTTGGAAAGGAAGATACAGGACAGATGAGGCAGCGGATGACCACGACTAAAGTGGGCTGATAATATCAATGGTGGTCAGGTGAACCTATGACAACGTTCATAACCAAGACAAGAAACAGAGTAAAATGGCGCTCCATGGTAACCATATTTCGATGTGGAGACAGCACCAAATGATGATGGTATATTTGCAGATATTTAAACTTAATACTTACATGCACAATGTCAGGTGTTTACAACTAAAGTAGTGCCTGTACTTTTATATTATAACGCCTTCATCAGAGATAGCTATCCGAAAGCATTTATTATTACTTTGTCTTCTTGGTATTGTTCTCTATACTAATTTGCTTTGCAGTGAAAAATAGCATGTTTCCGGCTAATCTTATCGATTCACATCACACGTACTATTTTGTTTTGTTGTGTAGGGTGAAATATTTTGATTTCCCATCTACTAATGGTGTATGCGTTGTCCTTTCTCTTCTTGTCCGTTCTCCTTTCTAAATCTATTGCTTATCATTATATAATCAGTTTGATTACGTGCGTTGTCCCCTGGGTTTTTCCATGTCCACAGACGTCTTGGATGTTGCTTAAACCAGGTGTTTCCTATCATCATGTTGTGTGTTCTTGCCCAGTCAGTAAGTTTCTCACCTCTTTCATTCAACTTTCCTAAGCCATAATGACCAACTACTTCCTCAACTCTACCCTTTCCTGCTTTTACTATACTACTACTACTATACTACTACTACTACTATACTACTACTACTATACTACTACTACTATACTACTACTACTATACTACTACTACTACTATACTACTACTACTACTATACTACTACTACTATACTACTACTACTACTATACTACTACTATACTACTACTACTACTATACTACTACTACTATACTACTACTATACTACTACTACTACTATACTACTACTACTACTATACTACTACTACTACTATACTACTACTACTATACTACTACTACTATACTACTACTACTATACTACTACTATACTACTACTACCACTATACTACTACTACTACTATACTACTACTATACTACTACTACTATACTACTACTACTATATAACTACTACTTCTATACTACTACTATACTACTACTACTACTATACTACTACTACTACTATACTACTACTATACTACTACTATACTACTACTACTACTATACTACTACTACAACTTCTACTACTATACTACTACTGATGCAACTACTATACTACTACTATACTACTACTACTACTATACTACTGCTACTTCTACTACTATACTACTACTGATGCAACTACTATACTACTACTATACTACTACTACTACTATACTACTACTACTTTTACTACTATACTACTACTGATACTACTACTATACTACTACTATACTACTACTGCTACTACTACTATACTACTACTACTTCTAATACCATACCACTACTGATACTACTACTATACTACTACTACTACTACTATACTACTACTACTACTTCTAACACTACACTACTACACTACTACTATACTACTACTGCTACTACTACTATACTACTACTGCTACTACTACTATACTACTACTACTACTATACTACTATACTACTACTACTACTACTAATACTATACTACTACTGTACTACTACTAATACTATACTACTACTATACTACTACTGCTACTACTACTATACTACTACTACTATACTACTACTATACTACTACTATACTACTACTGCTACTACTACTATACTACTGCTAGTACTACTATACTACTACTGCTACTACTACTATACTACTACTACTACTTTTACTACTATACTACTACTGATACTATTACTATACTACTACTACTTCTAATACTATACCACTACTGCTACTACTACTATACTACTACTATACTACTACTGATAATACTACTATACTACTACTATACTACCACTGCTACTACTACTATACTACTACTATACTACTACTGCTACTACTACTATACTACTACTGTACTACTACTGATACTACTAATATACTACTACTGATACTACTACTATACTACTACTGATACTACTATTACTATACTACTACTCTTACTACTCCTATACTACTACTGATACTACTACTATACTACTACTATACTAATACTATACTACTACTGATACTACTACTATACTACTACTATACTACTACTATACTACTACTATACTACTACTATACTACTACTATACTACTACTGATACTACTACTATACTACTACTGAAACTACTACTATACTACTACTGATACTACTACTATACTACTACTGCTACTACTACTATACTACTACTATACTACTACTATACTACTACTGATACTACTACTATACTACTACTATACTATTACCACTACTATACTACTACTACTACTTCTAATACTATAATACTAATGATACTACTACTATACTACTACTATACTACTACTACTACTATACTACTACTACTACTATACTACTACTATACTACTACTACTATACTACTACTACTATACTACTACTACTACTATACTACTACTACTATACTACAACTACTACTATACTACTACTACTACTATACTACTACTATACTACTACTTCTATACTACTATTACAACTTCTACTACTATACTACTACTACTACTATACTACTACTACTATACTACTACTACTACTATACTACTACTACTACTATACTACTACTATACTACTACTACTATACTACTACTACAACTTCTACTACTATACTACTACTGATGCAACTACTATACTACTACTATACTACTACTAATACTATACTACTACTACTTCTACTACTATACTACTACTGATGCAACTACTATACTACTACTATACTAATACTACTACTATACTACTTCTACCTTTACTACTATACTACAACTGATACTACTACTATACTACTACTATACTACTACTGCTACTACTACTATACTACTACTACTTCTAATACTATACCACTACTGATACTACTACTATACTACTACTACTACTATACTACTACTACTACTTCTAATACTATACTACTACTATACTACTACTGCTACTACTACTATACTACTACTGCTACTACTACTATACTACTACTACTATACTACTACTAATACTAATACTATACCACTACTATACTACTACTGCTACTACTACTATACTACTACTACTATACTACTACTATACTACTACTGCTACTATTACTATACTACTACTGCTACTACTACTATACTACTACTGCTACTACTACTATACTACTACTGCTACTACTACTATACTACTACTATACTACTACTACTACTTTTACTACTATACTACTACTGATACTACTACTATACTACTACTACTATACTACTACTATACTACTACTATACTACTACTGCTACTACTACTATACTACTACTATACTACTACTGATACTACTACTATACTACTACAATACTACCACTGCTACTACTACTATACTACTACTATACTACTACTGCTACTACTACTATACTACTACTATACTACTACTGATACTACTACTATACTACTACTGATACTACTACTATACTACTACTGATACTACTACTATACTACTACTGATACTACTACTATACTACTACTGCTACTACTACTATACTACTACTATACTACTACCACTACTATACTACCACTGATACTACTACTATACTACTACTATACTACTACTATACTACTACTGATACTACTACTATACTACTACTGATACTACTACTATACTACTACTGATACTACTACTATACTACTACTGCTACTACTACTATACTACTACTATAACTCTACAATACTACTACCACTACTATACTACTACTGATACTACTACTATACTACTACTATACTACTACTATACTACTACTATACTATTACTATACTACTACTGATACTACTACTATACCACTACTGATACTACTACTATACTACTACTGATACTACTACTATACTACTACTGATACTACTACTATACTACTACTATACTACTACCATACTACTACTGATACTACTACTATACTACTACTATACTACTACTATACGACTACTATACTACTACTGATACTACTACTATACTACTACTGATACTACTGCTATACTACTACTATACTACTACTGATACTACTACTACTATACTACTACTGCTACTAAAACTATACTACTACTGATACTACTACTATACTACTACTATACTACTACTATACTACTACTATACTACTACTATACTACTACTATACTACTACTTTACTACTACTGATACTACTGCTATACTACTACTATTCTACTACTGATACTACTATTATACTACTACTGATACTACTACTATACTACTACTATACTACTACTATACTACTACTATACTACTACTGATACTACTGCTATACTACTACTATACTACTACTGATAATACTACTACTATACTACTACTGCTACTACTACTATACTACTACTGATACTACTACTATACTACTACTATACTACTACTATACTACAACTATACTACTACTATACTACTACTATACTACTACTATACTACTACTGATACTACTACTATACTACTACTATACTACTACTATACTACTACTATACTACTACTATACTACTGCTATACTACTACTGATACTACTACTATACTACTACTGATACTACTACTATACTACTACTGATAATACTACTATCCTACTACTGATACTACTACTATACTACTACTATACTACTACCACTACTATACTACTATACTACTACTACTACTTCTAATACTATACTACTACTGATACTACTACTATACTACTACTATACTACTACTATACTACTACTACTACTACTACTATACTACTACTACTACTTCTAATACTATACTACTACCGATACTACTACTATACTACTACTATACTACTATACTACTACTACTGTACTACTACTACTACTACTACTAATACTATACTACTACTATACTACTACTGCTACTACTACTATACTACTACTACTATACTACTACTATACTACTACTATACTACTACTATACTACTACTATACTACTACTATACTACTGCTAGTACTACTATACTACTACTGCTACTACTACTATACTACTACTGCTACTACTACTATACTACTACTACTACTTTTACTACTATACTACTACTGATACTATTACTATACTACTACTACTTCTAATACTATACCACTACTGCTACTACTACTATACTACTACTATACTACTACTGATACTACTACTATACTACTACTATACTACCACTGCTACTACTACTAAACTACTACTATACTACTACTGCTACTACTACTATACTACTACTATACTACTACTGATACTACTAATATACTACTACTGATACTACTACTATACTACTACTGATACTACTATTACTATACTACTACTGCTACTACTACTATACTACTACTGATACTACTACTATACTACTACTATACTAATACTATACTACTACTGATACTACTACTATACTACTACTATACTACTACTATACTACTACTATACTACTACTGATACTACTACTATACTACTACTATACTACTACTATACTACTACTATACTACTACTGATACTACTACTATACTACTACCGATACTACTACTATACTACTACTGATACTACTACTATACTACTACTGCTACTACTACTATACTACTACTATACTACTACTGATACTACTACTATACCTCTACTATACTACTACTACTACTTCTAATACTATAATACTAATGATACTACTACTATACTACTACTATACTACTACTACTACTATACTACTACTACTACTATACTACTACTATACTACTACTACTATACTACTACTACTATACTACTACTACTACTATACTACTACTACTATACTACAACTACTACTATACTACTACTACTACTATACTACTACTATACTACTACTTCTATACTACTATTACAACTTCTACTACTATACTACTACTACTACTATACTACTACTACTATACTACTACTACTACTACTACTATACTACTACTACTACTATACTACTACTATACTACTACTACTATACTACTACTACAACTTCTACTACTATACTACTACTGATGCAACTACTATACTACTACTATACTACTACTAATACTATACTACTACTACTTCTACTACTATACTACTACTATACTAATACTACTACTATACTACTTCTACCTTTACTACTATACTACAACTGATACTACTACTATACTACTACTATACTACTACTGCTACTACTACTATACTACTACTACTTCTAATACTATACCACTACTGATACTACTACTATACTACTACTACTACTATACTACTACTACTACTTCTAATACTATACTACTACTATACTACTACTGCTACTACTACTATACTACTACTGCTACTACTACTATACTACTACTACTATACTACTACTAATACTAATACTATACTACTACTATACTACTACTGCTACTACTACTATACTACTACTACTATACTACTACTATACTACTACTGCTACTACTACTATACTACTACTGCTACTACTACTATACTACTACTGCTACTACTACTATACTACTACTATACTACTACTACTACTTTTACTACTATACTACTACTGATACTACTACTATACTACTACTACTATACTACTACTATACTACTACTGCTACTACTACTATACTACTACTATACTACTACTGATACTACTACTATACTACTACAATACTACCACTGCTACTACTACTATACTACTACTATACTACTACTGCTACTACTACTATACTACTACTATACTGCTACTGATACTACTACTATACTACTACTGATACTACTACTATACTACTACTGATACTACTACTATACTACTACTGCTACTACTACTATACTACTACTATACTACTACAACTACTATACTACTACTGATACTACTACTGATACTACTACTATACTACTACCACTACTATACTACCACTGATACTACTACTATACTACTACTATACTACTACTATACTACTACTATACTACTACTATACTACTACTGATACTACTACTATACTACTACTGATACTACTACTATACTACTACTGATACTACTACTATACTACTACTGCTACTACTACTATACTACTACTATGCTACTACTATACTACTACCACTACTATACTACTACTATACTACTACTGATACTACTACTATACTACTACTATACTACTACTATACTACTACCATACTACTACTGATACTACTACTATACTACTACTATACTACTACTATACTACTACTATACTACTACTGATACTACTACTATACTACTACTGATACTACTGCTATACTACTATACTACTACTGATACTACTACTACTATACTACTACTGCTACTACTACTATACTACTACTGATACTACTACTATACTACTACTGATACTACTACTATACTACTACTGATACTACTACTATACTACTACTGATACTACTACTATACTACTACTGATACTACTACTATACTACTACTGATACTACTACTATACTACTACTGCTACTACTACTATACTACTACTATGCTACTACTATACTACTACCACTACTATACTACTACTGATACTACTACTATACTACTACTATACTACTACTATACTACTACCATACTACTACTGATACTACTACTATACTACTACTATACTACTACTATACTACTACTATACTACTACTGATACTACTACTATACTACTACTGATACTACTGCTATACTACTATACTACTACTGATACTACTACTACTATACTACTACTGCTACTACTACTATACTACTACTGATACTACTACTATACTACTACTATACTACTACTATACTACTACTGATACTACTACTATACTACTACTGATACTACTACTATACTACTACTGATACTACTACTATACTACTACTGCTACTACTACTATACTACTACTATGCTACTACTATACTACTACCACTACTATACTACTACTGATACTACTACTATACTACTACTATACTACTACTATACTACTACCATACTACTACTGATACTACTACTATACTACTACTATACTACTACTATACTACTACTATACTACTACTGATACTACTACTATACTACTACTGATACTACTGCTATACTACTATACTACTACTGATACTACTACTACTACTATACTACTACTGCTACTACTACTATACTACTACTGATACTACTACTATACTACTACTGATACTACTACTATACTACTACTGATACTACTACTATACTACTACTGATACTACTACTATACTACTACTGATACTACTACTATTCTACTACTGATACTACTACTATACTACTACTGCTACTACTACTATACTACTACTATGCTACTACTATACTACTACCACTACTATACTACTACTGATACTACTACTAAACTACTACTGATACTACTGCTATACTACTATACTACTACTGATACTACTACTACTATACTACTACTGCTACTACTACTATACTACTACTGATACTACTACTATACTACTACTGATACTACTACTATACTACTACTGATACTACTACTATACTACTACTGATACTACTACTATACTACTACTGATACTACTACTATACTACTACTGATACTACTACTATACTACTACTGCTACTACTACTATACTACTACTATGCTACTACTATACTACTACCACTACTATACTACTACTGATACTACTACTATACTACTACTATACTACTACTATACTACTACCATACTACTACTGATACTACTACTATACTACTACTTACTACTACTATACTACTACTATACTACTACTGATACTACTACTATACTACTATACTACTACTGATACTACTACTACTATACTACTACTGCTACTACTACTATACTACTACTGATACTACTACTATACTACTACTGATACTACTACTATACTACTACTGATACTACTACTATACTACTACTGATACTACTACTATACTACTACTGATACTACTACTATACTACTACTGATACTACTACTATACTACTACTGCTACTACTACTATACTACTACTATGCTACTACTATACTACTACCACTACTATACTACTACTGATACTACTACTATACTACTACTATACTACTACTATACTACTACCATACTACTACTGATACTACTACTATACTACTACTATACTACTACTATACTACTACTATACTACTACTGATACTACTACTATACTACTACTGATACTACTGCTATACTACTATACTACTACTGATACTACTACTACTATACTACTACTGCTACTACTACTATACTACTACTGATACTACTACTATACTACTACTGATACTACTACTATACTACTACTGATACTACTACTATACTACTACTGATACTACTACTATACTACTACTGATACTACTACTATACTACTACTGATACTACTACTATACTACTACTGCTACTACTACTATACTACTACTATGCTACTACTATACTACTACCACTACTATACTACTACTGATACTACTACTATACTACTACTATACTACTACTATACTACTACCATACTACTACTGATACTACTACTATACTACTACTATACTACTACTATACTACTACTATACTACTACTGATACTACTACTATACTACTACTGATACTACTGCTATACTACTATACTACTACTGATACTACTACTACTATACTACTACTGCTACTACTACTATACTACTACTGATACTACTACTATACTACTGCTATACTACTACTATACTATTACTATACCACTACTGATACTACTACTATACAACTACTGATACTACTACTATACTACTACTGATACTACTACTATACTACTACTGATACTACTACTATACTACTACTATACTACTACCATACTACTACTGATACTACTACTATACTACTACTATACTACTACTATACTACTACTATACTACTACTGATACTACTACTATACTACTACTGATACTACTGCTATACTACTATACTACTACTGATACTACTACTACTATACTACTACTGCTACTACTACTATACTACTACTGATACTACTACTATACTACTACTATACTACTACTATACTACTACTATACTACTACTATACTACAACTATACTACTACTATACTACTACTATACTACTACTATACTACTACTGATACTACTACTATACTACTACTATACTACTACTATACTACTACTATACTACTACTATACTACTACTGATACTACTACTATACTACTACTGATACTACTACTATACTACTACTGATAATACTACTATCCTACTTCTGATACTACTACTATACTACTACTATCCTACTACCACTTCCAAACTACTATACTACTACTACTACTTCTAATACTATACTACTACTGATACTACTTCTATACTACTACTATACTACTACTATACTACTACTACTACTACTACTACTATACTACTACTACTACTTCTAATACTATACTACTACCGATACTACTACTATACTACTACTATACTACTATACTACTACTACTGTACTACTACTACTTCTAATACTATACTACTACTGATACTACTACTATACAACTACTATACTACTACTATACTACTACTATACTACTACTGAGACTACTACTCTACTACTACTATACTACTACTGCTACTACTACTATACTACTACTACTACTAATATTCTTGTCAAAGACAGTACTCTGTATTCTAAGTCAAAAACAACATTGCTAACTGCAATATTATTATAGCTAAAAGGTTAACACTTTTGCTTTTTTAGAATGAGAACCACTCCATTGAAATACAAATTGTTTCAATGAGAGGAATGTAAACGAATGGGTCGTTTTATACTGCAATAGGAAAGTAATGGAGAACGGTTGATCTATACGATACAAACCTGGTTTATATTCAAAGTCTTCATGTCACGTTTACACACGTCTACAAATCGAAGTTTTTGGCGCCCCCTAGCTCTTTTGCCATCTGCTAGTTGTCCGTACAGTATATCTTTTGGTATGCGGCCATCTTTCATAAGATGTACGTGCCAAGCCAGCGTCACGTACGTTGTTTGAGCAGCGAGTAGATGTTCGGGAGGCCTGTGTGAGTGAGAATCTCCACGTTTGTCACTTTGTCCTTCCACGTGATAATTTAAAGTCAATTAAAAGATTGGGGACTGGTTGATCTCGAGGCAAGACACCGGAGACAGAGAGGTTGTGGGTTCAAATCTAGGCTGCGCCATTTGGGATTTTTATTTATGATTTCACACCGCAGCAATCACCCCTGGTCGCAGCAACCACCCCTGGTCGCAGCAACCACCCCTGGTCTCAGCAACCACCCCTGGTCGCAGCAACCACCCCTGGTCGCAGCAACCACCCCTGGTCGCAGCAACCACCCCTGGTCGCAGCAACCATCCCTGGTCGCAGCAACCACCCCTGGTCGCAGCAACCACCCCTGGTCGCAGCAACCACCCCTGGTCGCAGCAACGAGGCCCGGCTTGAAACGTCAATTACTCATGGACAGAAAAAACATGAGTACCTCCGAAGACGGAGTTATCTGCCGGTGCGGCGAGAGACCCCTGTACAAACGGCTGCCAGGGAAAAATGGGTAAACACGCACAATTCAGTTCCTAGTCTGTAGGGAGTTCGTCAGAGGTAAAACTGATGCACGCGGAAAAGAAAAAAAAGATATAAATAGGTGAGCTCTTATAAATGGTTATGAGGTCTTGAATTCTACAGATGATAAATATCTTATCTATCATTACTAAAGGGATCAACAGATAAAGATTAACTGTGAAGCAGCGAATGAAGAGATTAACACAAATCAGACTGAAGAGACGGGGATGAATGAGCTAACAATATACATGTATCTTTTACACTCAAGTAAGCGAACATCGAGGACGTGGGGAAATTTATCAGCTTCCGCTTGGAGAGTATTGTAGTTAGAAACACTGAAGCAGAATGAAGATTTAAATTCAAGCACTTGGCATCGGCAGTGAGCCGCGATAGCTTAGTGGTTAGTGAACTGGACTACAAAGGACAAGAGGTAGGGTTCGGATCCAACCGATGGCAACCGGTTCACCCAGCCTTTAATGGGTACCGGATTTTTATCTGGGAAAGTAAAGCGGCGCGGACGTAATACCGCCCACATTACCCCAAAAATCATGTGCCGAAGGTCTGTAAAATTTATGGTCACTAACACCATATTCCCTATACCCCACTTTGTTTTTACTTGCATCAGCAAGAAAATTAATAGAGATAAGACCAACATTATGATAAGTAATGCAGTTGGCAATAACCAAATAAAATTAGGAGAAATACCTCTACTAGAACTACAATCTTACATATATCTGGGCCGTAATATAGATAAAGAGGGAGGAACAGAAAATGATACCAATATAAGGATATCAAAAGCAAGAGGAGCTTGTGCTGCACTGGGAAACATATGGAAGTCCATAGAAATTAGGTTAAATACAAACATACAAATTTTCAACTCCAATGGTAAGTCAGTCCTATTATATGGCTGTGAAACATGGAGAACAACAAAATTGACAATCATGAACACACACACTTTCATTAATGGATGAATAAAAGGATGGGAATGGCAGGACAAAATCACTAACATAGAATTATGGAAATGTACCAGTCAAATACCAGTAGATAAAGAGATACAGCGAAGACGATGCGCTGGAAAGGAAACTCACCGCGGAAGCTAACTAAGAGTATTAAACAACAGGCCCTCTTTTGGAATCCCCATGGGAAAAGACAAAGAAGAGTTCTTTTTAATGTTTAAATCGTTTAATATGTCTTGATCGCTCTTTTTCATTATCCAAGAAATCTTAAGGATTTTTCTGTAGCATTTTTTTTCGAATGAATCAATTTTCTTCCTTGCTGTTTGCGATATTGTCCATGATTCACAGCTTTATAAAGTATACTTTAATATAATTATTCAATTTCCCTAAAATTACTCTACTTTACTTTAACTCGTTCATTATTTGGTTATTTGGTTATGGAAGGCCCCGGTATCACTGCAAACGAAAAAAAATCCATAATTGCTCAACCGCCCGTGCCAGTGGAATCAGCCGAATTACTAACTAATCTCCCAAACAAAGAACGGTAGATGTAGTCCCCATCATAGCAGTCTCAGCACACGCCAAAAGACATAAGGCGAAACCGCACAAAAAGTGAATACGGCCAACTGTTCCCTGTCATACGATATCAGCATTCATCGTAAACAATTGGAATATCGGAACATGATCAAAACGGATGAAACACACAGCTCACTGTGTGCACAGAGCACTTAACTCAGTAGCTCCTGCAACAAGCCAGACTTGGAATATCAGGAAACTGCAACAAGGAACACTTTTCAGACATAGCCTTCAATGGTTCCTGCTGCCTATCCACCATATTGACATACACAGACATGCACACACACAAATATGAGATAAGACTAACATAAACATGCACACAAAGATATGAGATATCACTAGCCCAGACATGCACACACGAAGATATGACACGTGACTAACACAGGTACACACTAAGATATGAGATATGACTAAACACAGACTCGCATAAAAAGATATGAGACATGATTAACACGGACACACCAAGATATGAGATATGACTAACATGACACACACCAAGATATGAGCCATGGCCAGCACACACACACACACAAGCCAAGATATGAGCCATGGCTAGCACAGAAACACATCAAGATATGAACCATGGCTTCACGGAAAAATACCAAGAAATGAACCATGTCTAGCACAGAAACACATTAAGGTATCCATATGCTTGGGTGTGTTGTAGTCGGCAGACTCTTCTTAACGTGGGAATCAACGACATACGAAACGCAGACCCCGATTAACTGTTCACACGTTTCGTTGAAACAGTTGTCCGGAGATTTGAGAGTGCAGTCTGACTCGTAGAATATTTCATTGCATGTACAATTCCCGGATGACTGTACTCAGATGTCGTTGAAACAGTTGTCCGGACATCTGAGAGTGCAGTCTGACCCGTAGTACGTTTCCTTGCACGTACAGTCTGCACTTTCAGGGTCACATATGATGTCACAGCCATAAGAACACGTCTAATGGCACTGTAGCCTAAAATTACCATCGAGACAAGTGTCATTACAGGCGTAGCCAGGATGTTTACATTGTAGGCATTTTCCAGATTTTTCGTCACAAAAAGGACAGACACTGAGACAAGACCCGGAGCAGTCGTGTCCATAGATCCCATGTGAACAGATGCCGTGACAGGTACCGATTATGACGTTGGAGCCTTTGCAACACCCACTACACACTGCACAAAACGACCAAGAATGCCCGTCCAGAAAATAGGTGTCTGTAAATGTTTGCACCTCACACACCGTCAGTGCACTGTCGGCCTGCGAAATGGTCGATGAGAACTCAATCTTAATGTGTGCCATTGTCGCTTGTGTGGTGACTACAATTGTATTCACATAAATATTTGGGTATGATATATCATTATACTGGAACACTACGCCGCCACTGTCAGAGAAAGCCTTTAGGGTGGCATTCTTTACCCGAATCATAATGCTAGCTCGATGATAGATTCGAATGGTGTGAGTCTTCTGGTGCGTTGCAAAGTTTAGATGCCAGTAAACAGAATTGGTTCCACTTCCCAATTGTGTGTGTGTGTGTTCAGTCATTGTCATAGAGATTGATCTTTGTTTTGCCATTAACTGCGGCCTCTGGTCCACATCCGTCTCCTGTATAGCAAGCACTACATGTGTCGGTATGGTTTGTGTTCTGTTTGAGAGCCACATTCCGACCCCCGCCAATGTAGATGGAGCAGATATTTGCAACTATCGCCCCTTCAATCCGTAACTTGTTGATCAGCCCATCCCCAGAGCAAAAGACATCAATCTCTTGCGAACTAACTACAAACCTTGATTCAATGTTATATGAGGCAGAACCATTCAGTTTTACCGTGAAACTGTCCGGATATGTTAAGTCATTCAGATAAATTCTAAACCAGGAGAACAGCAAAGATTGATTGAGAGTTGCCTCAACTGATATAGAATCTGTGTCCGGATTACATGTGGTGTTGTTGTTATCAAACAGGAAAGTAAGTTCAGATTTTTGGGCGTATTTATAAACGAGATCCAAGTACTGACACTGGGGTCCGAAATATTCATGCTGACAACTGTCATTGTTTGGGCATGTCCCTGTAGTTTTGTCACAAACTGCGTCATTATAGCAGTGACATTGTAACGTACAATTTGCCCCAAACCAACCGGCTCCACAAATTAGGTAATTAACTTCCAAGGTCTCGAACGAAGCCAGTAGAATAAAGGCTTGATCTACAGCGGTGGTGAACGAACTATGTACACAAATTTATTATCAAACCAGTGGTTACATTTCTAAAAATCCGCCAACTCGCTGTGATAACAGACATCGTGATGGTCAAAGAAAACATTGTTTACACAATGACACGAACGCGAACAGCTTCCATCTTGGTGCGTCCCATGACGTCATATATCTCGTTCATTATGTACCTTGCAAATTTGCGTTTTTAATCACTTCTCTCCATAACTTTCCATATTTACAGCTGTTAGTTATTTCTACTGTTGACCTCCTACCAGTCTACTATCTTCAACTTTCTTTATCCGTTCCCTCTGTGCTTGTCTATCTCTGTCTTTCATCAGTTTTTCCTAACAGATTCAACAGTTTTTCATCAGTTTTTCCTAACAAATTCAACAGTTTTTCATCAGTTTTTCCTAACAGATTCAACAGTTTTTCATCAGTTTTTCCTAACAGATTCAACAGTTTTTCATCAGTTTTTCCTAACAGATCAGTGCATCGCAACAGAATCAAGTCGTTCCACTCTCAAAACATGGCCACAAACTGACAATGATCTTATCCTGGTGGTAACGATGAGCTTCCTTTACTTCCGTTTTCCTGATATCTAGTAGCTTTGGATGCAGTATCAAACAGAAGTGTGCTGAAAGGAACATGCATCGCAACGTGTTTTACACATTGCAACGCAATGCACTAGTAGGCGAAACAAACAAACAAAAAGCAAAATAAGAACAGAAAGAAGGGGATGAAGAAAAACAAGAAGAAAAACAAGGAGAAGAAGAAGAAGAAGAAGAAGAAAAACAAGACGAAGAAAACAAGACGAAGAAAACAAGAAGAGGAAGAAGAAGTAGAAGAAGTAGAAGAAAAAACAAGGCGAAGAAAACAAGAAGAGGAAGAAGAAGTAGAAGAAGTAGAAGAAAAAACAAGACGAAGAAAAACAAGAGAGGAAGAAGAAGAAGAAAAAACAAGAAGAAGAAAAACAAGAGGAAGAAAAACAAGAGGAAGAAAAACAAGAGGAAGAATAATAAAAGCAAGAAAAAACAAGAAGAGAAGAAGAAGAAAAACAAGAAGACCAAGAACAGGAAGGACAAAAAAACAAGAAGAGGAAGTAAAACAAGAAGAGAAGAACGAGAAGAAGAAAAACAAGAAGAGCAAGAAGATTAAGAAAGAAGTCGAAAGATCCCTTGTTCAGAGATCTCGATAGAAAGATCAAGAAGAAGAAGTAGATGTACAACAAAAATGTCGCTAAATCAACAGTGTAGCTTAATCAGTCCTTACTCTAATAACTCTCACTTGGTCTCAACTCGATAAAGAGTAGCATAACTTTGCTAACACTACTCTCGGTTCAATCACTATATAAAGTGTCGGTTGAAGGGGTAAAGAATAGACTATTACAAAAACCGCCCCTTTAAACGTTATCTCTTTTATACACATTTCTATATCAAGAGATTTTCTCCCCATCTTCTTTCCTAGGCAAACAAACAAACGAATGCGGTTTTTCGCAGTCAAAACGGTGGTTAAAAATAGGGCAAAATCTCACCAAATTTTCAATGCGTTTTTGATTAACCCACTCGTGAAACCCTTCTTGTTGGGAACTCGACAACCCTCGACGCGTGCCGGTGATCTCGTGAGTTTGAAGTGCTACAATTTGAAGAGACGCAATTGAGGGCAACGTTGACAACTCACGCGCCGCGAGTTATTTGTCCTTGAGCGCGTGGCGCAGTTGACAAGAGCTGGAGCTACCCCCTCTGAGACTATGGATGTCGGTTTTGTAAGTTCGGGTCGCCGGCTGTCGGTACGATGGCAGACACGATACCGCCGTGTGCCGGAAGTTGGTAAGGGTCCGAAACACGAGTTGGGGTAATAGAAAGATTTGATCACCGTTTGACTACGATCAACATTTTCATACACCTCCGTATACCTCCTGAGGGTGTTTATCAACGGGGGAATTATACGGTGAAAAATGAAATCAACAAAACACAACTTGCCAGAAGAAAAGAATTCAACAACAATGGATAAGCCGGACAGGGAGTACAAATGGAGTTGTAATTATCCATTACTCTAGCTGGAGAAACGTGTGGATAAACTTGTATCCATGAAAACATTGTCGTGAATGATCTATTTCTTACAAGAGACATCCGCTTTTCTCCTGTTTATGGGTCTTCAGCTGTTTTGTACAGGTTCATAAAAAGAAAAGGAGCCTCATTCATATCTCATATTTTTTTCTTACGGATTTCGTTGCTAATTAGCTCATTGCTTTTATCATATATGTATTTTTTTTTCCCTTGATTTTTTATGTTTGTCGTTTCTGTTGCACACGTGCAAACTGGGGTGAGTAGAAGAAGAGAAACAGTTCATTTATTTTTTTTTTTAATTTGGTCGAGATTATTAAGTGCAAATGTGATCAAAATCAACATCATGTGCCATACCGGTTGGCGTTGGGGGATCATGTCCTTCTACAATTTTGTATTCACAGGGCATCGTATCAGTTCTGTTGTTGACTGTTTTCCGTGCCATGACACCAAGCTATCTAGTATCTTTTCTCTTTGTCGTCCGAGAGCTCTCTTTCCCTGTATTTTGCCAGTTGTAACCAAGTACTTCCGGTGTGTGACTGCAGGCAACACGATGCAATTTTCGATGGAAGTCAAATGTAAGTTATAAGTGAATTTCAATGCCCGTAGTAAAAGAAATTCAAGCGTTCTTGTGTTATTTCGAACGGATTTATTTGTGATTTACTCTTATAGTTTGTGCGTATAAGTAGAATTACCATCCATTGTGCTATTACGATCACGAACGAAAATGCAAAATGAAAGCCGGAAAACTACAACACAAAGAAACCAATCAGAACGTTTAATAGGCACTTGGAACATCCGCGGCTTAGGTGATAAAAGCACAGAAATAGTTGAATTTATGAAGACAAGGAATATAAAAATCTTAGGATTAGCGGACACAAGAAAGAGAGGTAAAATCATTAAAGAAATACACCAAACTACACACTCGTCACGAGCGGAATTAACAACATGGCGGAAGTTAAACCTGCTACAACAGCATATAACATCGCTTGATCAAAGTTGCACAAACTACAGTATGAAAATTAACACAGCAAAAACAGAGGCTATGAGAATAAGCAAATTAAGACACCCATTAAACATTAAGATCAAAGATAAAGAAAAAAAACAAGTAGAAGGATTCAAGTATTTGGGCACAATGTTCACGGAAGATGGAAAACTAGACAGAGAAATTGACATGAGAATACAAAAAGCAAATGCTGTCACATACCAGCTTTCACCATTGCTAAGACATTTCTATGCCAGCTAAACAACAAATGATAAATAGCATTTTCATACCAACTTTGTGCTATGACAGCAACAACTTAAATAGTTTTAGCCACATGGTCAGACTGAATCCTCACTAATCACCATCAAGAGCGTTCTTCTCGAGAATGCATGGAAAAAGACCAAGAGGAAGACCCAAAAGAAGATGGATAGATGCAGTGAAAGAGACAATTAACAACAAAGGAAAATCACTAATTCAGACAATTCGAGCAGCTCAAGAACGACAAATGATATAAATCACGACACCTTTTAGGTATCAGTGAAAAAGAGAAAAGAGGAAGAAAAAAGAAGAACCAAGTACTCCAACTTTCCTCTTCTTATGGTGTACTCAAAAAATGGTGTTTCTTTCGTATCTATCTATCTATCTATCTTTCGTTCACCTGAAGTATTTGTCTATGTCTGCAATGTCATTTCCTGTATAAATTTTACTGTCTTTTGTAATTCTTGCAGTGGCCCATATAGTTTTGTCTGTAGTGTTGTATCTATGGGCCAATGATTTTCCTTAGTCTACTATATTCAGTGCAGTCTTGAAGTATGTGTTCAGCGGTCTGGGGCGCCTGTCCACATGTACAAGTAGTTGAGGGGCCGATCGTGAATTTTGTATACATGTGACTATGGAGTCGATTTTGCCCTGTTCTGAGGCGTATAATGATAACTTGTTCATCATCATCATGTGCCATACCGGTTGGCGTAGGCGATCATGTCCCTCCACAATCGTCTATCTACAGTGCATCGTATCAGTTCTGTTGTTGACTGTTTTCCATGCCATGACACCAAGCTATCCAGTATTTTCTCTCTTTGTCGTCCCCGATCTCTCTTTCCTTTTATTTTGCCAGTTTTTACCAAGTATTCCAACTTTCCTCTTCTCATGATGTGCCCGAAAAATGTTGATTGCTTCTTTCTGATGTTTTTTAAGAGCTCCCTTTTTGTGTTGGCCTCTTTGAGAACTTCTTCATTGGTCTTTTTAGCTGTCCAGGGAACTTGTTCATATCTATTCATATTATGAAAGGCATCCTGATTTGGGGCTTGTGGTCCTCTGATTGATTTGACTATCTGTTTCTTATGATGGTATGTAACCGGTGTATCTAGTTGTGTGCCTGTTGAACCTTCCTTTGCTAACTGATCTGCTTTTTAATTTCCTGGTATTCCACAGTGAGATGGGATCTTTCGTATGTATTGTAGGAGCTCCCTTTTTGAGTTGGCCACTTTGAGAATATCCTTGCTGGTTTCTTTTCCGCTGCATATGACACTTTTAAAGTTCTTGTGGGGAAATCCCATCTATGTGGCCTGTAATCGTCTTTTAATTTGTTTGTCTACTGTCCATGATTCACTTCCATAAGTCAGAATTGGTTCCATTTAGCACTGACGAACTCTCTTTCTCACTTATATTGATATAGACTTATTGCAGAAGACGTCTCTCATTTTCTGAAATGCTACTTCGGCTAAAATATCTATTATTAAAATGAATTATTTATTATGAAAATAAATATTTCTCTACATTATATTTTCTAATTAAAAAAAAAAATACAATGTTATAGATAAAGTAGAGTTACAAACAATATTGTACATATACATAATAAGCTCTATAGTCCAAGTGGTACTATTTAATGGAATTGACAACATTAGTGAGCGTACTGGGTTATCATCAAGTACCGGGCCTGCTGGCGTAAGTGATCATGTCTCTCCACAATTTTCGATCTCGACAGTTTATCATTTCTGCTGTTGACCTTCTGCCAAGCCATTCTCTTAAGCTGTCTGGTATTTTTTCTCTTTGCTTCCCTCTATCTCTTCGTCCCTCAATTTTGTTTCCCAGTTGTTACAATATGCCCTAGTTGGTCTCTTCTCATTACATGGCCAAAAAATGATGATTATTTCTACCTAATATTGGAAATTAGATCTCTTTTTGCATTGACCTCATTCAGAACATTTTCATTACTCTTCTTAGCTGTCCATTGTATTCTTAACATTCTTCTGTAAAACCACATTTCTACAGATTCCAGCGTACTGGATATCTGTAATTAAAACCCTCTTTTCTCCATTTCCAGTACCGGACAGTGCGTACTGAATACTTCTAAAAGGAAACTAAAAACATTTCCTTCCAACCTTCCTTCCTTCCTGCCTGCCTTCCTTCCTTCCATTCCTACAATTCCTTCCTTCCTTCCATTCTTACATTCCTAATCGATCTTCTTCAGCGTTCAAGGCATGTGATCATGCGAACTTCATGTTGGAGGGGTAACACCAACATCTGGCTGGATCTTGGTTTGACGTACTTTTCCTTCTCGTAGGGTGGATATACTCCAGGACTGTGGGCGCACTTGCTAATTCAGTGCCACACAAATGCTTACTAGAGATATTTTCGTGCCCCATGTACTGCTATATTTAACAATAAAACCTAATACATTCAAGGAAATTAACTGAGTAATGTCTCCTGTTAGCTAATGCACTAGACAACTCAGTGCAAATCATCATAATTGAGTACCGTCTCCTGTTAGCTAATGCACTAGACAACTCAGTGCAAATCAACATCATTGAGTACCGTCTCCTGTTAGCTAATGCACTAGACAACTCAGTGCAAATCATCATCATTGAGTACCGTCTCCTGTTAGCTAATGCACTAGACAACTCAGTGCAAATCATCATCATTGAGTACCGTCTCCGCATCGAAAGTTGGCTCTCATGGAGCGCCATTACGCTATGTCTCTTACTTTGATAGTGCAGGTTGTCATAGGCTAACTTGTCCATCTATTGATTTTATCGCCCATTTTAGTCTTGGTCTGACTCTTTTACCTTGTATTTTCCCTTCCAAGATTACTTTCACTAGGCTGCTGTGTCTTTTAACATGCCCCAAATAACCTCATTTGTCTTGTTTGAATTGTGTTTAGAAGTTCTCTTTTCAATTTTAGTTGTTTTAAGATTTCATCGTTTGTCTTCTTTTCTTTCCTTCCAATTCTTCTATAAATCAACATTTCAAAAGCTTAAATTTTCTGTTCTCTTTTCTTGTCTAATGTCCATGTTTCTGCACCATACAGGAATGTTGAGAAGATGTAACATTTTGTTAATTTTAGTTTTAGCCCTTGTGTAATTTTTTTTTATATTAGTATATTTTTCAGGGCATTAAAATTACTTTTTGCAATTACTATTCTTTTGTGTATTTCAGTTTTGCATTTTCCATCACTGGTTATAGTATGTCCAAGGTAGTTGTATCTCTGAACTGTCTCCAGGCCTATTCCTTCAACTTTGATATCCACCTGTAAGTTTTGAGTATTTTCTTTGTTTATGATCATAGTTTTAGTCTTTTTTTATATTCAAATCTAATCCATATTTTGTGCTTGTCATGTGCAAAACACAGCTCTCTTATTCTATCTATTGTCCTTTCGAGCCGAAGACGGCACATAGGGCAGAACCACAATCTCAAAAACAGAAACCTTGCGTGCCAAAATGGCACATATTGCAGAGATCACTGATCTAAAATCTATGGCGCTGTTTCCATAACAATACTTTTTACAATGACAGCTTGTCAAGCCATCGATCAACCTCCTTAGTCGCCTCTTACGACATGCCTGGAAGGTCATAGTGTCACTATTCTTTACCTCCCTCATAATGAGGCCCCGGTAACACACGGGATACTCTTATTAGTGAATAACAAAAGAGGAAGAAACTTATTTCTAGAATTATCTCAACTGGAAACTAAATCCTCTAATGTTAGCTGTCAATGAAAGTCTCAATGAAAGTCTCAATGAAAGTCTCAATGAAAGTCTCAATGAAAGTCTCAATGAAAGTCTCAATGAAAGTCTCTTGCATTCTATTATAAACTAATACCCACATTTACTTGACTTATTTCCCTTTGCCTCTGTTGTATTTCGTCGTTGAGAGAAAATGGAGCGTGCTGGGCCAGTCAGTGCTGTACTTTGTGTTTCCTACATGATGTCCATCGTGATGTCTGCTAATTTATTATTAATCCATCATCATCTATGTTCACCTTTCCCTCTATTACTTTTGCTTATGAGTTCTTTGATGGATGTTGTCCGGGGGAGATGGTTTTATAAGTTTGTTATTTCTTAAGCTGATCTAGCACTTGATGTTCCCACATATCTTTTCCTTACATCTTCATTTCTAACTTTGTCTCGGGGGCCTCGGTAGCCTAGTTGGGAAAACCTCCCGACTGGACTACCGACTTTCTGACAACCTGTGTTCGATTCTCGCTGGGAGCAGTGTGAGTTGTACTCACGGTTGGAAAAAATAAATACCCCCATGGTCGACCCAGCCGTTGGCAGAAATGGGTACCAGGGTATTACCCTGGGAAGGTGAGGAATGTCGCCACACATCGTGAGTTTCTATGCTTGAAGCGACACTATCCAGAAATCTCCGAACATTTCTGGATAGGCGACCGAGCACATATGGGTGGAAACTCGCGTGCTAAGTTGCAGATTCAAGTCTCGTACTTTACCTTTACCTTACCTAACTTTGTCTCTTGTTGCCACATCCAGTCGTCTTGTTAGACATCAGATCTCTGCAGTAACGGTTGTTAGTCTTTAAGAAGGCCTCAACAGATTGAAGTACCACATTTTCAACACCTTAATGATAGAAACCTCTGAAGAATGTGACTGCGGACAGGCAAAATAACGGTTGAACATCTGCTATAATTATGCCCAACATATGACGAACAGAGGGAGCCGCGATAGCTCAGTGGTTAGTGAACTGGACTACCACGGACAAGGGGTAAGGTTCGATCCCAACTGACGGCTTCCGGGTTCACCCAGCCTTAAATGGGTACCGGATTTTTTTTCTGGAAAAGTAAGGCAGCACTGGCGTATTACCTACCACATTACCCCAAAAATCATGTGCTGAAGGTCTGTAAAATATAGGGTCACTAACACCATATTCCCTATACGCCACTTGGCGTGACGGGGGTACTTTACTTTTATTTTTTATATGACGAACAGAAAAGGCTCTTGTGGCCATCGCCGGTATCATATCGAGACAAGCTATATGGAGCTGTTACCAGCCCTAGCTGGTGAATGCTTTCTTCGAACTTGTAGACGTGCAGCGGTGTGCGCAGAAGAACTTATTGACGTGCAGCGGTGTGCGCAGAAGAACTTGTTGACGTGCAGCGGTGTGCACAGAAGAACTTGTTGACGTGCAGCGGTGTGCGCAGAAGAACTTGTTGACGTGCAGCGGTGTGCGCAGAAGAACTTATTGACGTGCAGCGGTGTGCGCAGAAGAACTTATTGACGTGCAGCGGTGTGCGCAGAAGAACTTGTTGACGTGAGGCGGTGTGCACAGAAGAACTTATTGACGTGCAGCGGTGTGCACAGAAGAACTCGTTGACGTGCAGCGGTGTGCACAGAAGAACTTGTTGACGTGCAGCGGTGTGCGCAGAAGAACTTATTGACGTGAGGCGGTGTGCGCAGAAGAACTTATTGACGTGAGGCGGTGTGCACATAAGAACTTGTTGACGTGCAGCGGTGTGCGCAGAAGAACTTGTTGACGTGCAGCGGTGTGCGCAGAAGAACTTATTGACGTGAGGCGGTGTGCACAGAAGAACTTATTGACGTGCAGCCTGTGTGCGCAGAAGAACTTGTTGACGTGCAGCGGTGTGCGCAGAAGAACTTGTTGACGTGCAGCGGTGTGCGCAGAAGAACATATTGACGTGCAGCGGTGTGCGCAGAAGAACTTGTTGACGTGCAGCGGTGTGCGCAGAAGAACATATTGACGTGCAGCGGTGTGCGCAGAAGAACTTATTGACGTGCAGCGGTGTGCGCAGAAGAACTTATTGACGTGCAGCGGTGTGCGCAGAAGAAGAGGAGAAGAGAGAAGATCATCTCTGTAGTGACGGTTGTTATTTAGCTGTTATTGTTGACGTTTGGCACCGATAGCAGAGTATTGGTTTATATTGCGTTATTTAGCGCTCTATAATATATATATATATATATATATATATATATATATATATATATATATATATATATATATATATATATAGGATAGCAAAATGTTACATCTTCTCAATATTTCTGTATGGTGCAGAAACATGGACACTGGACAAGAAAACAGAACAGAAAATTGAAGCCTTTGAAATGTGGATTTATAGAAGAATAGGTAGGATTGGATGGAAAGAAAAGAATACAAACGATGAAGTTTTAAAACAACTAACAATGAAAAGAAAACTACTGAACACAATTAGAACAAGACAAATGAAATTTTTGGGGCATGTTAAAAGATACAACAGCCTAATAAAAGTAATATTGGAAGGGAAAATACAAGGTAAAAGAGGCAGAGGCAGACCAAGACTAACATGGACGAGTAACATCAAAAGATGGACAAGTCAACCTATGACAATCTGCATCATCAAAGCAAGAGACAGAGTGGAATGGCGCTCCATGATAGCCAACCTTCGATGCGGAGACGGCACTCAATGATGATGATGATGCATAATAAAGATCAGGATGTTGTCACCATATTAGTTTCAAGTCAGAATTTATATTTTATACCTAATTTTAAAAAAAATATGTTTGAATTTATGATTGATCAAACTCGTGCTTTGTTTTGCAGTATCTGTTACCAATAACTGTTTTATCACATTGGATGATATGACACTTCCAAAGCATTTATCCACCATAATATTTTATTTCAACTGAACATATGTTATAATCTAACTTAAACTCATTAAAAGAAAGGTCAAGAATGCCCGTGACATATAATGTTGTAAGTAAAGTAAAAGTACCCCCGTCACACCAAGTGGCGTATAGGGAATATGGTGTTAGTGACCATCAATTTTACAGACCTTCAGGACATATTTTTGGGGGTAATGTGGTTGGTATTATATAATGTTGTAGGGTAGTAAAGTGTTCCATTCGAACGACCAGTTGAAGATGACGGAAACCTGTTCTTGTCCTCGCCGTCATCACCTTCCCCAACTCAGTGAGCCTGGTAAGCGTTCCATTTTTAGCTGAATTGACTGCAGTGTCGATATGGGACCGAACCCACAGTCACCTTATCGGCAAGTCAGTACGCTACCTCTACACTCACTGCACAACTAACGCTCCCAACAACAAAAGTCACATTTTATTTTGAAGTAATTGAAAAAAAAATATAACTTAATCAGGAAAGAATTACTCATTTTATAACGTTGCCTTTTGAGTATAGGACACTGGCAACAAGCGAAAACGAAGAGAAAGAAGACAACAAAGATGAACTGAAACTAAAGGGGTGAATATAAGTTACAAATTGTTCATTGTTGACATTTATTTATTTACTTTTAGACCACGACTACCGCAGAAGTAAGAGGGATAAAAGCATTAACCCGCGACGCTGACGTAAAGCTTAAGTAAGAGAAATGGCCACGCAATCAATATCATCGGTAATAAAGAAAAGAATGTGAACATATGATGGTCATGTGATGACTAAGGATAACAAGATAATAACAACGCAAGCCCTCAAATAAGAAACGGCGGGAAAAAGAAAAGTTTCCGACCTAGAGAAAATATTAACATTGATGGGAGAGGCAAAAAAAGCGAACATTAACTCCATTGATACGACTGTGAGGCTCACCAGAAAAAGGACTTCAAGTCATTCTAATGACACTGGAATGATCTTCTTATACAGTACTACCTTTTTAGTTCCCTGTGGAGCATAGGTCTTCAACAAACATTTTCCAGGTCGTTCTATTTTTTGCCATTCTTCTAAGATCATTCCATGTCTTCCCCATCATCTTCATCTCTGCTTCTATCTGTCTTCTCCAGGAATTCCTTGGTCTTCCTCTTTGTCTTTTCCCCTGGGGATTCCAAAAAAAAAGGGCCTGTTTGTGTAATACTCTCAGTTGGCTTCCGCAGTGTGTGTCCTATCCAGCGCCATCGTCTTCGCTGTATCTCTTTATCCACTGGTATTTGACTGGTACATTTCCATAATTCTATGTTAGTGATTTTGTCCTGCCATTTCCATCCTTTTATTCTGCGTAAGCATCCATTAATGAAAGTCTGTATCTTCATGATTGTCAGTTTTGTTCTTCTCCATGTTTCACAGCCATGTAAGAGGACCATGTAACTTTTGAGTTGAAAATGTTTATGTTTATATTTAACCTAATTTCTTTTGATTTCCATATGTTTCCCAGTGCAACGAAAGCTCCTCTTGCTTTTGATATCCTTATCTTGGTATCATTTTCTGTTCCTCCCTCTGTATCTATATTACTGCCCAGATATATGTCAGACACTGGAATAATGACGGCAGCAAATTGTTGCACTTAAAGAGTTGTTTTTATTTCATTATTACCTTATGTGACGTCTTCGTCTTCGACGGAGTTAACATAAAACATCAGAACAAAGTGTTTATTAAAATAAGAGCCAGTAGTGGGGCGTGGTAAACACCCCAAGGTATGGTGACAGCTTTACAAAGAAGGAACACAACACAATACTGGCGTTTCGGTCTGCGGCGATCTTCAGAATGCGGGGACAGCGACGACAAACGGTAAATTACCCGTTTATTAAAATGTGTGTACTGTCAAACAATCAAACATCTCTTTACAAGAAAAAAATCCACAGAAGATCTAAATGGGGACAAAAACATTCCAAATCGCCATGTTCTACATCTCTCTGAAATATTTTGTCATTCAACAAAACGATCCTTGTGTTGGACATTCAACCACAGCTGATTGACCATTTCCTCCCGCCTCGTTTCTGTTCCGTAGAGTTGGGACTGGCTTAAAACAAGAGATCCTTTAAAAGCAATCACATTCCCGTTAAGGGCTTTGATTGAAATCTGATTCACCTTCTCCCCATTGTGTCGAGGACGAGGCGATTCTAGGGTCAATGGCGGGGGTGATTGTTCCAGACCATTTAAAAATAACCAAATTCTATTAATTTGAAGCTGCCTCAAAATGGGCCTGGTTTGTAGCGTAGTGGTCGCTCCTTTACTTCAAGATCATTGGTTCATTTCCTGACGGACACGCTTCAGTGAACCAAATTGTAAAAATATTTTTTTTAAATGTGTTTTTAAATATAAAAAACCAGCTCTGTTGTGTGAGCTTTTAATTTACATGACGTGGAACACTTTCCATGGCGGTGCATAGAATGTGTTCTTTAGTGATCTCATAGTCTCGTCCAATGTTTATTTGCTTTAATTTCTCATAGATCTGTAAAAAAAAAAAAAAAAAGTAAGCAAAGAGCCCCCGTCACGCCAAGTGGCGTATAGGGAATATGGTGTTAGTGACCATCAATTTTACAGACCTTCAGCACATGATTTTTGGGGTAATGTGGTCGGTATTAAGCCCGTGCTGCTTTACTTTCCCAGAAAAAATCCGGTACCCATTTAAGGCTGGGTGAACCCGGAAGCCGTCGGTTGGGATCGAACCCTACCTCTTGTCCTTTATAGTCCAGTTCACTAACCACTGAGCTATCGCGGCTCCCTCATAGATCTTTGCTATCTCAATTTTACAAGTGAAAATGGGACCATTGAACATGATATTACAGTAATTGGTGTATACTTTCATGAGATTATTCGCTACCGCTAAAAATATAAATAAAGCAACATTACGGTATTTTCTTATTACCGGGGTCTGACGGAAGACATAATTGGATAATAAAGACCGCTTGATCTGGATAGAAACCACGAGGTGTTCAGGTCAACGAATGACAAAATATGTCATGTAATGATTAATGGATTGCGTTTGTTGACACTCACAATTTCGATTATTCTTCATATGGCCATAGAGTATATAAAGAAACAAAATATCAAATGGTTTGGCCACGTGACACGGCAGAAAGATTAAAACATAACAGAACGAGCCTTCAGCAAACGTGAGAATACCAGACCAAATGGTCGACCACGAAAAAGATGGATGGATAGAATATTAGAAGCACTTTGAAACACATACTAGAAACACTCGAAACACATTCTAGAAACATCTAATATAAATATCTACTAAAAACACACGCTAGAAACATCTAATAAAAATACCAACTAGAAACACTTTCTAGAAATACTTACTAGAAACATTTACTACTATACTTACTAGAAACACTTACTAGAAACACTTGAAAATGCAAACGGAAAATGAAAAGCAGAGACAAAGGGTACAAAAACTCAAATTTTCTCCCACCTCGACGCTGAAAGGAAAATGAGAAAGAAAAGAAGAAAACTAATGATTTCTTATTCTTGTTTCCCTTGTCACACACTAGTAAATCACGTGGCCCAAGGTTACCCTTCACTAGACAATCCATATAATAGAAACGACATTACTTCCAGGAAGAGAGTATGGCGAAATCAATCTTAATGGATGTTAACAAAATTATTAATTTAAAAAAGGTTAAATTCTGTTATATTAAGGTAAATAATGTTCATTAATGTATAATGTTGTAGGCGAATGAAGTATACACGGCACTAGGCCACAACGTTTAGAAGTGAAGGGACCAGTGGTATTTCTTGATGTGAAATAATTGCTAACTAGAAAGGCAGGTACATATTCACTGTTTAGCCGCGTGGATTTGGTGATAGTCAAGCTAGGAACAAATAAAAGATCACTTTCTAGCCATGCCAGGAAGTTATAACTGCACTACTGATACTCTATTTTAAACATTATATATTCTGATATGTTAATATATGTTAAATAGTTAAATATTATGTAACATTTATTTCTTCTTCTTCGTCTTCTTCTGCGATCATGGCTCATTCAGACTAGGATTCCGGACTCTCTTATGAAGGCAGCTGTCCGTTTAAGTGATTCGGTTGATCCATATAGTTTCTCTTCCAGGGAGGTGGGTGTGGACCACAGTGTCCTTCTCATGTCTGTGTACTGAGGGCAATCCTGTAGAACATGTTTTGTTGTCATGTTATCCAGTGTACAGTGGCATTGGCTGGTAGTTTCTATTTTGAGTTTGGTGAACATGTGGTTTCTCATTCTGTTGTGGCCAGTGCGTAGGCGAAGTAAGATGGCTTGATCCTTCCTTGATAGTTGGTGGTATCCGTCCCTCTCGTTATACTTTGGGTGTTCTTGTTTCCATTTTTCATGGAACTGACCCTTGAGGATGGATTTGGCTTCATCGTAGCTGACCAGATGGTTCTCTTGTGGTAATCTCCCTCCATCTTTAGCTAATTTGTCTGCGCGTTCGCTTCCGTGTATATTACAGTGTGATGGTATCTACTGGATGACCACTCTCTGGAAGTTATTGCACAGTTGGTCCAGGGTTGTTCTAAAGTCTAACATTTATTTAAAGTAAACATGAAGAACTGATGATCGACTCAGTGGATAACTGTCTCAAAGGCAAGGTTTGGAACAGCCTGGCATCGAGCCCAGGGCACAACAGGGACCTAAAGTGGCCAGGACCAATCAGAAAGCAACGGCAAACTACTGATTGCAAACTTTCAAGAAATCACGAGAGCCAAAAAGAATTGGGGCTGGCTATCCTGTACTGCTAAAAAAAAAATAAGCCAAAAAACTTCACAAACATGAACAAGTCTAAGACACACTGCGGAAGCCAACTTAGAGTATTACACAACAGGCTTTTTTTGGAACCCCCAAAGAAAAGACAAAGAGGAAGACCAAGATATTCTTGGAGAAGACAGATGGAAGCAGAGATGAAGCTGATGGGGAAGACATGGAATGGTCTTAAAAGAATGACAAGAAACAGAGCGGCTTGGGAAGTATTTGTTGGACCTATGTTCCACAGGGAGCTGAAAAGGTAGAAGAAGGAGAAAAAGAATTGGACCATCTTGCAACCAGCAAGGAAGAAAATCAACTCATTCGAAGCAATACATATAGATATCCTTAAGATATCTTGGTAAAATAAAAAAAAGAACAATGAAGACATATTAAACGACTAAAACACTGAATAAACTGGATAATAAACACCATCATACAGGGTAAATTAACAGCAAAAGAAGATTAAACTGATACGTTGACCATGTCAAAATGACAGAGCAGAGTGGAAAGAACAAAAATGGAAGATGTGATTCTAGGTCGACTCACCAGAGGCAGACAAAGAAAAAGGTGGTTGCAAAACATTAATGAGACTTTGAGCATGACAACAGAAGAAATGGGAGGTCTGGCTAGAGACAGATTCTTGCAGACGAGCTGAGGTGAATGCAAATGACATGCAACCTGATGATGATGTAGATGAAACATGAAATGTTATAAAAATTCAATAAATCATGCTTCCGATCACAAAATAGCCCAGATGTTAGAAAGCTTCTTATTCACAAATTTGAAATAGGTGACAATCTGATCATCTGACGCCCACCCGTCACGCAAGTGTTCGGGTCATTCATCTCCTTAACTTCAATAAGATGGAGCCGGGAACTATCCCCTGCCCATCCCGGCTCATGCATGGCGTAGGTGATCATGTCTCTACACGACTCGATCTCGACAGCTGTTTATCATTTCTGCTGTTGACCTTTTGCCAAGCCATTCTCTTAAGCTGTCTGGCATCTTTTTCTTTTTGCTTCCCTTTATCTATTCGTCCCTCAATTTTCCCAGTTGTCACAATATAGTGCAGCTGTTCCCTTCTCATTACATGGCCAAAAAATGATGGTTGTTTCTACCTAATATTGGAAATTAGCTCTCTTTTTTGCATTGACCTCTTTCAGAACATTTTCATTACTCACCTTAGCTGTCCGTGTTTTTCTCAATATTCTTCTGTAAAACCACATTTCTACAGACTCCAGTGATTTCTTGTTTGTTGTCCTATTGTTCATGATTCACATGTTAAGGCTGGCTTTATATAACATTTAAGAACTCTTTTTCTTGCTTTCATTGCCAAAAGTGTATTGCACAGTATCTTCCTAATTTTTTGGAAAGCTGCTTTTGCCTGAACCATTCTGCATTTCACCTCTTTTGTACATCTACCGTCTGAGGTTAACAATGTTCCCAGATATTTAAAACCATTTACCTTTAAATGTAAAAATCATATATATATATATATATATATATATATATATATATATATATATACGGTAGGTAGCAAACAATCATGATTAGTGATTAGTCTGCAGTTTGGCAAAATATTAGTGTCTTATGCTGAATGCTGTTTTACTGAGCAGCTTCTCTCGTGGCTGAATCTGCCCATACTAGATATACTGATCCGAACGCAGAATGAACAATATTTTTCTAGGAGACGTTTGTGTCAATTTCAGAATACGAAGGACACAGGAAAAGGATGATTCAAAAACCTACCCTAACAGAAACCATTGTATATCCTCACGGTGTTCATCATCATCATTGAGTGATGTCTCCGCATCGAAGGTTGTCTGTCTACCATAGAGCGCCGTTCCGCTATGTCTCTTGCTTTGATGGTGCAGGTTGTCATAGGCCGACTTGCCCATCTTTTGATGTTACTCATCCATGTTAGTGTTGGTATGGCTCTTTTACCGTGTATTTTCCCTTCCAAGATTACTTTTAGTTGGCTTCTATGTATTTTAACATGCCCCAAAAATCTCATTTGTCTTGTTTGAACTGTGTTTGGTAGTATCTCTTTTCCTTTTTACTTGTTTTAAGACTTTATCGTTTATTTCTTTTCTTTGCGTAAAATTCTACCTATTTTTCTATAAATGCACATTTCAAGAGTTTCAATTCTCTGTTCTGTTTTCTTGTTTAAGGTCCATGTTTCAGCACCCTACAGGAAAGTTGAAAATATATAACATTTTGCTATTCTTAGGTAACGTGCTAACTCTTCTTCAAAACTATTATTAGTTTTCAATTGAATTTTTTTTTACTTACTCCCTTTGTTTCCCCATAAAAATACCTGCAATTTAGTTTGACTTTAGGATGAACAAGGCTCGTGACCCACAGGATAACAAATCTTTAGTAAAACCACTGTGACAAGGGCAACAACTGATTGAGAATTATGATGGGCTGAATAGTAACAACTTATGTCCCTTGATTTGTAAAAAACCTCTATAATGAACTTCACTCAATGATGGCTGAATATATTTTTTAGTCATTCGCCAAATATGGGCACGAGTTTGATCAATCATAAATTTAAACATATTATTTTTTTTTAATTGTGGATAAAATACAAATTCTGACTTGAAACTAATATGGTGACAACATCCTGATCTTTAACCTTTATTATGCATCATCATTATCATTGAGTGCCGTCTCCGCATCAAAGGTTGGCTACCAATGGAGCGCCATTCCACTCTGTCTCTTGCTTTGATGGTGCAGGTTGTCATAGGTTAACTTGTCCATCTTTTGATGTTACTCGTCCATGTTAGTCTTGGTCTACCTCTGCCTCTTTTACCTTGTATTTTCCCTTCCAATCTTACTTTTATTAGGCTGTTGTGTCTTTTAACATGCCCCAAAACTTTCATTTGTCTTGTTTTAATTGTGTTTAGTAGTTTTCTTTGTATTTTTAGTTGTTTTAAAACTTCATCGTTTGTTTTCTTTTCTTTCCATTCAATCTACCTATTCTTCTATAAATCCACATTTCAAAGGCTTTAATTTTCTGTTCTGCTTTCTTGTCTAATGTCCATGTTTCTGCACCATAATAAACGTTCATACATTTATATTTATTATGCAGCTCCATAGAAACCAAGCCAATTCCTCTATTCCACAGCAGCAGAACTCAGAAGTAGGATGGATGTCATCAAGATAGTTTTTACATTGTTTACATATTATTTGAGTAAGTCCAAAGATTTGGGCGGGTCTGTACTTTATCGTGTTATTAACTTACCAAATTTAAAGAACTATACACACTTTAAAAACAGCAGAGATAGAATCAAGATGCAACATTGCTTGTCAAATCATTGGGCAGTTATCACCACTATTGTCCAATAAGGAAATAACTCTGGAGGCAAAACGAGCACTATACAATACAATCTTCATCCCAATGGTGTGCTACCAATGCCAGACCTGGACCCTAGATGCAAGAACAATAAGAAAATAACCTCTACTGAGATTAAATGTTTTAGATGAATGACAGGAAACAGTCTGAGAGATAAGATCAGAAATGAAGAACTGAGAAAAAAGCTAGGAATTGCCCCCACCATAGAATATATAAGGAAACAACAGATAAAATGGTTTGGCCATGTAACAAGGCAGAAAGATCAAAACACAACACAACGAGCCCTCAATAAACGTTGTGAGAACACCAGACGCAAGGGTCAACCATGAAAAAGATGGATCGATGGAATATTAGAAGCACTAGGAAACATAACAGCAGCAGAGGCGAACAGAAGAGCAAAAGACCGCAAATTATATCTCCCCTTGACCGTGAAAGGCAGATGAATAAGAAAAGAAGTAGAAGAAGATACACACTTGTATTTTCTATTAGACTTGGTGTGTTGGAATTGACTGTGTTCAAGTGGAACATCATATGATGAAGGACAGTTTGGCTGTGTTCACCTTCAGTGCGGTTACACCTTACGTCTTTTGGTGTGTGCTGTAGCTGCTATGATGGGGACTGCAGCTATCTTTCTTTGTTTGGATCCTTCAATGCGATAAGATGTTAATTTGGATGATTCCACGGACACAGGCGGTTGAGCATTTATGGATTTTAATTCATTTGCAGCGATACCGGAGTCTTCGACTAACTACAGCTACTACAACTATATATAAACATTGCTGCTATTTGTGCTATGTAATATAGTTCCTTAAATTATTGCCATAAATTAACATAATGATAAATACATCCTATCTTAATTATTTGCATAATAAGTTATGAAAAAAAAACAAGATTTTGATTTTAATTTGAATCTCTTACAGTTTTGTTCAGGTTTTTTTGTATATAAAGACACAGCGCCGTGATTCTTACAGGAAGCACTTCATAAATTCTCCACCCCACTGGTACTACTTCTATATGTTTTAATAATCATATAGAATGTCATCTAATTTGTCCTTCTTTTGTTGCCATGGAAATGGGGAGGTAGTTCTTGAGATGGCCTACCTAGTTCTCATACACATTGCAAGGTCAATGTCTTTGTTTGTAGAAAGGTTTGTATTCCACAGACATTGAAGTCTATTTATTGGTTACAGCTTGAGTTATTTGAACTATATCACAGCTATACTAAGTAATAGAATAGCTGGTTTTATATTGACATTTCATTCATTGAATTGAATTGGTAGGCCATCTCAAGAATTACCTCCCCATTTCCATGGCAACAAAAGGACAAATTAGATGACGTTCTATATGATTATTAAAACATATAGAAGTAGTACCAGTGGGGTGGAGAATTTATGAAGTGCTTAATATGATGGCTTTATGTATTCTGATAAAATATTAGGAGTCGTGACCTCTATTGCGTCCTCTGAATATCTGCTGCTGCATAGAATAGCAACAAATCAACACAGAACTGGAGCCGCCAGTCTCCACACACTGAGGGACATACTGGGGAGGAGATCTGAGCACTTATGGAAGTGTCTGATGTGCAATGAGAATGATTTGTTGACTAAACTAAACTTACTGAGATTTTTGTGCATGCTGGTAGTTAGACCTTTTTGCCAGTAGAATGAGTTCTACTACTTTAAACAGATCTATGTTCACATGCACAGATAGTCAAGATCAACTCTCACTGAAACTTCCACTGCCCTCACCTGGTTTAGCTCACTAGTCAATAAGGTCATCCAGGTTATGACTGCTGTGAATGTTGCAGCTCCTTTCTATGTCAATATCACTTTTAAAAAACCCAAGCATCAGATCCATCTTCTATTTCCAGAAATAAAAACACACTTTATCTTGGTCATAAATTTTAATGTTTATTTCCCCTTGTGATTTGAAAGTGTCAGGCTGTTGGTGAACAAACATGGTTAAAAAACTATCTTTACGTCACATAGTACCATTGCTGGTGTATGACGGGGGGCAACGATAGAACCAGAGGGATAAAGGCCGCTTGGTCAAGCAGTTGCCTCGACGTGTGCGACTCAGAATTTTTATTTCACCCCCGATAGAAAAAATCCTTTCTGTCTACCGCGGGCTTCGAACACCAAATGTCGGCTTTTCAGCCAGCGGAACAGTGGTTTTAGCCACACAGCCACGCTGATACAATATATTTCAAGAACATTATTTGCTTCCCATGAAAATAGAATTGGAAATTTTCAAGTTGACTCTATGTCAAGATAAACAAAAATTCCTTGATTCCAAATCTTTGGGAAATGAACATTTGTCAATATTTTACACACAAAAAAATTCCTTAAGTCTAACCCAAAATACATGCCCTAAGAGGAGGTGGAAACAGGACAAAGAATGGGAACTGCTGGAGAAAGGTGAAAAAATGTGGGAATTGCTGCATAAAGTGAAGTATGGTTCTGGTTATCTCACATGAATGTTGACTCTGCCCATTCTGGGAAGTTCACTCTTATAGCAAAGTGGTAATAAACAAAACATTCAAAATAGGATTTACTGAAAATAAAAAAAAATTTTGGTGGAAATATAGCAAGCAATGTCAAAGGAATTTCACAGACAACAAGGATGGAGGGAGGGAGGGAGGGTGGGAGGGGGGAGGGAGGGAGGGAGGGTGGAGGGAGGGAGGGTGGGAGGAGGGAGGGAGGGAGGGTGGAGGGAGGGAGGGAGGGTGGGAGGGTGGGAGGGAGGAAGGGAGGGAGGGAGGGAGGGAGGGAGGGAGGGTGGAGGGAGGGAGGGAGGGAGGGTGGAGGGAGGGAGGGTGGAGGGAGGGAGGGAGGGTGGAGGGAGGGAGGGAGGGAGGGAGAAAGGGAGGGAGGGAGGGAGGGTGGGAGGGAGGGAGGGAGGAAGGGAGGGAGGGAGGGAGGGAGGGAGGGGGAGGGAGGGTGGGATGGAGGGAGTGAGGGAGAGGGGATGGGGGCAGGGAGGGAGGGAGGGTGGAGGGAGGGTGGGAGGGAGGGAGGGATGGAGGAAGGGAGGGGGGAGGGTGGGAGGGAGGAAGGGAGGGTGGGAGGGAGGGAGGGTGGAGGGAGGGAGGAAGGGAGGGAGGGTGGGAGGGAGGGAGGGTGGGAGGGAGGAAGGGAGGGAGGGTGGGAGGGAGGGAGGGAGGGTGGAGGGAGGGAGGGAGGAAGGGAGGGAGAAAGGGAGGGAGGGAGGGTGGGAGGGAGGGAGGGAGGTAGGGTGGGAGGCAGGGAGGGTGGGAGGGAGGGAGGGAGGGAGGGGGCAGGGAGGGAGGGAGGGTGGGATGGAGGGAGTGAGGGAGAGGGGATGGGGGCAGGGAGGGAGGGAGGGTGGAGGGAGGGTGGGAGGGAGGGAGGGAGGAAGGAAGGAATACAAAAGTCACACACACAAAAAGACAAAAATAATATCAGAAAAATTGTAAGATCCCAAACTCCAACCATATATCAACCACAAAGAAAAACATAAATGAAAGTGATCTGGCCATCTTATGAGAATGGTGCCTAACCAGCTACGATAAAATGCCCACAGCAGCCAATAATCTGAGAATTCCATACTTGAAGAAGGCCAAGAGACAGGTAATTAGACAATATTACAAAAATCTTTCAGAGTTGGGAATAGCAGCCTACCAAGTAATAAGCTTGACCAAAGATAGAATGCTGTGGCTTTTCACAACTCTTCACAGCACATATAGATAGAATAATGTACACAATTTTGTTCTTATTCCCAAGTAATTTATGCAATGAGAATTGTTATACTTTCATGGGCTTTTGAATAATGAACAAACTCATGAGTTTAGATATTTCTTGAAATAAACAGTCTTAAACAGTCCAAAGCATACAATGAATAATTTCATAATCCAAAGCTTTCATACATTGCATAGTCTCATATGCTGAATCATATCACAGAATTAACTTTCGCATATTCTTACACAGTTCATACAATGAATGACTTCACATTTATACAATTCATGCAATGAATGACTTCACATTTATACAATTCATGCAATGAATGACTTCACATTTATACAATTCATGCAATGAATGACTTCACATTTATACAATTCATGCAATGATGACTTCACATTTATACAATTCATGCAATGAATGACTTCACATTTATACAATTCATACAATGAATGACTTCACATTTATACAATTCATACAATGAATGACTTCACATTTATACAATTCATGCAATGAATGACTTCACATTTATACAATTCATAAAATGAATGACTTCACATTTATACAATTCATACAATGAATGACTTCACATTTATACAATTCATGCAATGAATGACTTCACATTTATACAATTCATGCAATGAATGGTCTTCATTTTATACAATGTCTTCAGAAAATTAATACAATATCGTATGCACTCAAAAATTTAATAAACCAATGCATTAGAATATATAATGAATAGAGTCATGTTATAGTTTTTCAAACAATAGAGAGACTCATACGTTTCACTATTTCAAACATTGAAAATAAATTCATGTGTTTTCAAACATTGAATAGATTCATGTGTTAAAGTATTTCACACAATGAACAATCTCAGATACTTAAACTTATCATACAAAGAATAGTTTTATTTTTTATATTTTCAAACATTTAAAACATAGAATAGTTTCAAATTTCATATATTCAAACATTTCAAACAAAGAATAGTTTCAAATTTCATATTTTCAAACATTTCAAACAAAGAATAGTTTCAAATTTCATATTTTCAAACATTTTCAATCAATAACAGCCTCATGAATACATGAATACAAGTATTTAATTCAATGAATGGTGAAATAACAGAAAAAAAATTGGTATGTTTATGGAGATGTATTTTGTATGTAGGAAGAATGAAAACATTAGGTAAAACTATAATGTCCTTAAATGTTGAGTGGTGCTACAGGACTAAAGTAGGACAATTTCAATCATCTAATATAGTTGTTCTGACAATAATTTCTGTCACGCTGTATGGATCACAGTTTGATGAAGGTCTGCGGTCTTCTAGGTAGCCTTTGTTTTCTTCAGCCACATGGCGAGGAATTCGAACGCTAGCTCCTCTGTGAAAGAATCACAAACAAAGGTTACATTCATATTGGCTGTTGATAAACGGTAATACTAAACACAATTAGAACAAGATAAATGAAATTTTAAGGGCATGTTAAAAGACACAACAGCCTAATAAAAGTAAGATTGGAAGGGAAAATGCAAGGTAAAAGAGACAGAGGCAAACCATGACTAACATGGACAAGTAACATCAAAAGATGGACAAGTCAACATATGACAACCTGCACCATCAAAGCAAGAGACAGAGTGGAATGGCGCTCGATGGTAGCCAACCTTCGATGGTGAGACAGCACTCAATGATTATGATTGAAAAAATGACAATAGAAATATTGTCAAAAACAGTTTTTCATAAGTTAGATATTGAAATAAGCTTTTTATGCTATAGCTGAATAAGAAGACTGTGCTAATAAGATGGTGGGAATAGACACGAAATACATGGAAAGCAGCATATTAACATAGGTTATCTCTCCATATATCTATTGTCCTTTTGAGCTTCAAAATAGGGCACAGGGCAGAAAGTTTAGACATATGTGGAATGGCTCAGGCAAAATCAACTTTCCAAAAAATTAGGAAGATACTGTGTAATCCATTTTTTACAATAGAAACAAGAAAAAGAGTTCTTAAATGCAATGTAGTCGCAGTTTTAACATATTGATGTGAATCATGGACAATATGACAACAGACAAGAAAATCAATATAGACTGTAGAAATGTGGTTTTACAGAAAAATATTGAGAATACCATGGACAGCTAAGAAGGGTAACGACGATTTTTTTTTATTTTTATAAATCTTTATTTCGTTTTTAAAACAAAACATTCCATTTTACAACAATAAATTTCATTTATATGATATGATGATGAGTGATGATACATATATTTTCCATGTAATTTAAAAGTTAAGCAATCTATTGCACCCCACGAACAAAATTGCGACACACATTCAAAGGAAAATAGGAGCGACAGAGGCGACAATAGACCGACCTTTGTCGGCGACTTAAAGGTGGAACTTTCTTTATGTAACTACCACTAAAGGTAGTTAAGCGAGGCGACAATAGCCTCGAGCCTGTCTTTTGGCAGGTGCGGCGTCCCTTCAGCGTCTTAACTGATATCTTGTCTATTGATTGCCGCCAGTGAATGTTTAAAACGAGGCAAACAATAGCCTCGAGCACTCTGACGTCTGTCGTCGGCGGCTGTATTGTTTTGATGATGCCACCAGGTGTGGCAAACAAGGGAGATAAAGGACATGACAGGTGTGTCTTTCCACTTGAATAGTGGAAAATCTTTCATTCGCATTCTTCCATTCATTCTTGAAAATTTAATTTAATTGTTTAAAAATGGACATTGCTCTTTTATTATAAATAAGTAAAAACAAATTAGCATTAAAAGTTTTCGATTGGTAAACGGCAGCATTTCTGCAAGCCCACACTAAATTCCTATATTCCGATAATAGAATTATGGATTTAGTGTAGGATTGTTGTGTTGTTGTTTTTGGTAGTGTGTTTAGCATGATAGATCTGTATATGTCTACTTTCTGTGTAGAGTGTGTTTCTAGTGTGTGTTGTAACTCTGTTCTTGCTGGTAAGATTGTGCTGCATTTGTAGAATATGTGTTCTTCTGTTTCTTGTATGTTTCGCCTGCAAAGTTGGCATTTTGCTGCTTGTCCTGTGGGAGTCATGCTGTATATGAGTCTGTATGTAACTTCCCTTGCTTTGGGAGCGATGTGTGGGTTGTGGAGGTTTGTGAAAGTGCTGGTGTAGTCTGTGAGAAAGTATTTTTGACCTCTCTTGATTCTGAACTGTAATGGAGGTGCTTGCTGTTTAATGAGGTGTTTGTAAATGGTGTTTGTCTTTTGATGTAGTAGATTGTCGTGTCCTTGGATGGATTGAATGCAATTTTTGTAGAATGTGGGTGTGGGACCGAAATGGTGAGGTATTGAGTTGTTGGGTTTTCTGAATTTGAGTAATCTCAGTCCCATGTAATAGTGTGCGAAAATATGATTGTCTGGTTGTTGGATGATGCGGCTTACGTGGCTTATTCTGAGAGTTTTAATTTTGTGTGTATGTCCTGTAGTGAGATACCTCCTTGTTTTTTGTGTTGTATTAGTGTTTTGTGTTGTATGCTGTGTAATGTGCTTCCAAAAACAAAATGTCTTATGAGTTTTCTTATGTCTGTTATTGTTTGCTGAGGTGGATTGAAACTGTAGCTATGTATATTAGTTTAAGGGTACGAAGATGCTCTGAAAAGGCCAAAGCAAAGAGAAAGCTAAATTCCACTATAAGGAAGAAACAATCATCATTATATGGCCATGTAATGAGAAAGGAACAGCTGGTATATATTGTAACAATTGGGAAAATTGAGGGACGAAAAAATAGATGGAAGCAAAGAGAAAAGATACCAGACAGCTTAAGAGAATGGCTTGGCAGAAGGTCAACAACAGAAATAATAAATAGCTGTCGAGATAGAAAGTAGTGGAGAGACATGATCACCTACGCCAGCAAGCATGGTACTTAATGATGATGAATTTTCTTTACTGTCATCTCCCTTTCTTCCCATGTGAGATAACTCTTATTTCTCTACTTGCTAACAATAAATGTTACTGAAATCAACACATAGTTGGCAGTCATATATGTTACTGATACCAACAAATAGTCTCACCTGTTAGCAACACCAACAAATAACCTCACCTGTTAGCAACACCAACAAATAGCCTCACCTGTTAGCAACACCAACAAATAGTCTCACCTGTTAGCAACACAAACAAATAGTCTCACATGTTAGCAACACCAACAAATAGCCTCACCTGTTAGCAACACAAACAAATAGCCTCACCTGTTAGCAACACCAATAAATAGCCTCACCTGTTAGCAACACCAACAAATAGCCTCACCTGTTAGCAACACCAACAAGTAGCCTCACCTGTTAGCAACACCAATAAATAGTCTCACCTGTTAGCAACACCAACAAATAGTCTCACCTGTTAGCAACACAACAAATAGTCTCACCTGTTAGCAACACCAGCAGAGAAAGTTTCAATACTGGAAGTCTCATGTGAACCAAGTAGCCTTCTCATATTATCTTTTCCACCTTTAGGATCATAAGCTTTTATGTGCTCCATCTGCTTCCTACTCAGCTTCTCAATAGCCTTTTCAATAGCTCTGTGATAACAGGAAAATAATATTTGTTTCACCTGACTGAAGTCTGCGTTTGTGTATAAATGTGTTGTGTTGTGTTAAGATGATTAGATGCCATAGAGATAGGATTTCTCAAAAGAATTTTGAGAGTTCTCTAGACAGCTAAAAAAAAAACCAACGAGGAAATTCTCAAAGAGATCAGCACAAGAAAGAAATTCCTAAAAAAGTAGCAGAAAGAAACAATTGACATCTTTCACAAACATCATGAGAAGAGAAAAGTTAGAATATTTGGTAGAAGTAAGCAAACATACAAAAAAGGGAAATGAGAAGAAAATACTGTTGCTGAAGATACATGAATTAGCTCAGTAGCTGCCATTCACTTAAGTCTGCAAACAAAATTCCCCACCCCAAGTCCCATCTGACATCTGTACCATTCACTTAAGTCTGCAAACAAAATTCCCCACCCCAAGTCCCATCTGTACCATTCACTTTAGAAATAAACAAATTCCTCCAGAAACGTGAATGTGGTAATTTCACTTTCAAACTGCCAACATTTTTTTTCATCGCTTGTTCTTCAGATAATCAAAGTCAGTTTGCCCTGGAGAACTGTTTCATAGCCCAGCTTGGCTCTCTCAAAAAGAAAGGGATTAGTTCTTTCCATTTTTCTCTATCATAATCTTTGACCCCTTTTATTTTCTCTATTGTCTATGGTGAACTCTCTTATAGCCCATCTAGGCTCTCTCTATCCCATATAAATCTAAACCTTTTATTCTTCTCCATCATAACCATTTTCCCTATTCATTTTTCAACTCAGTCAGATCTTGTAATGATCATTTTTAGAATCATTTAGAGATTTATCTCATCCTTGCAGTCAATGACATATATAACACTGGACACATACCTGAAGATCTACTAAAATCTATCTTTGTAGCCATACTGAAGAAGCCAGGCGCCACTGATTGTGAAGACCATCGCACTATTAGTCTCATGAGCCATATGACGAAAATATTACTAAGAATCATCACGAGAAATGTAAGGAACAAAATAAAACCAGAAATAAGTGAGGAACAATGTGGATTTGTGGAAGGAAAGGGCACCAATAATGCAATATACATCTTAAGAACATTGATAGAAAGATCTATAGAGGTAAAGAAAAATCTATATATGTGCTTTATAGACTACACAAAAACATTTGACAAAGTAAAGCACGTGGAAATAATAAATATGCTGGAGAAATTAAACATTGATGGCAAGGATCTGCGAATCATAAAAAAAACATGTACTGGCAACAAACAGCAGCTATATGAATTAACAACCAAACAGGACAATTCCAATATATAAAACAAGAAGTCAGACAAGGCTGTGTTCTGTCACCGGATTTGTTTTCACTTTACAGCGAACATATTATGAGATCAATAGTAGACAAAAAAGGAATTGAAGTCAACAGTCACAACATAAATAATTTCTGATATGCGGATGACACAGTCTTAATAGCAGAGACAGAGAATGAGCTACAAGAAATGATAGATATAATAGTTATAGAAAGCAACAAGAAAGGTCTCAGTCTGAATAGTAAGAAAACAGAAGTAATGGTTATATCGAAGAAACACTCACCACCATCATGCAGCATAGAAATAAACAAGACAAATCTGAATCAAGTGCAACGTTTCAAATACTTGGGCACAATAATAACATCAGATGGGAGATGCACCACAGAAATAAAAAGCAGAATAGCTCAGGCCAAAATAGCATTTCAGAAAATGAAAAATATCTTATGCAACAAATCTATGTCAATAGAAATGAGAAAGAGAGTTCATTGATGCATTATAGAACCAATTCTGACCTATGAAAGTGAATCATGGACAATAGACAAACAAATGAAAAGATGATTAGAGGCCACACAGATGGGATTTCTCAGAAGAATGTTGAAAGTTCCCTGGACAGCTAAAACGAACAATGAGAAAGTTCTCAAAGAGGCCAACACAAAAAGGGAGCTCTTAAAAACATCAGAAAGAAGCAATCAATATTTTTTGGGCACATCATGAGAAGAGGAAAGTTGGAATACTTGGTTACAACTGGCAAAATAAAAGGAAAGAGAGATCGCGGACGACAAAGAGAGAAAATACTGGATAGCTTGGTGTCATGTCATGGAAAACAGTCCACAACAGAACTCATACGATGCACTGTGGATAGAAGATTGTGGAAGGACATGATCGCCAACGCCAACCGTTGCTGCACATGATGATGATGATGCAGTCATGTGACTACAGGCAGTTAACTAACTGACTGACCCTCTGGTTTCATTTCTCACAATGCAATCCCCTGTGGATTACTGCTTAATATCTATAGCCATGTGTGAATCATCATTTTGTGGCCATGTAATGAGAAGAGAACAGTTGGAATATATTGTAACAACTGGGAAAATTTAGGGATGAAGAGATAGAGGGAAGCAAAGAGAAAAGATACCAGACAGCTTAAGAGAATAGCTTGGCAGATGGTCAACAACAGAAATGATAAATAACTGTCGTAATCGAAAGTTGTGGAGAGACATGATTACCTACGCCAGCAGGCCCGGTACTGATGATGATGATGATGATGATGATCTATAGCCATGTACCAGATGTGATCTTCTATTCGTTTAGTGTTCGTGTTTGTTGATTGATGAAGATTCAGTAACTAAAACATTTATTTATTTTGTGTTGTCTTTACTTCATAAATTTGTAGTATACAATTTTATGTGGGTTTTTTTTCACCTACCCCTTTGGCCCTGCATGATTATATTTTATATGTTCATGCCTATTTTCTTGCTTTATTAATAGCATCCTCTACATTCAATTTTGGTTTCCTATTATCTGATGATAGACTAATCAACTGCAGCCACATTCTGTAAAAGATGTGCATTCAATGTCTCAAACCTCTCCCTTACGATAGCTCTCCCTTACGCATGATCACATCTCCACCACTTTTGAAGTCAGTATGTTTGTTTCAAAGACAGTAGACAAACAATTGAAAAGACAATTAGAGGGCACAGAGATGGGATTTCTCAAGAGAATGTTGAAAGTTCCCTAGTCATTCTCAAAGAGGCCAACACGAAAAAGGAACTCCAAAAAAACATCAGAAAGAAACAATCAACATTTTTTGGGCACATCATGAGAAGAGGAAAGTTGAAATACTTGGTTACAACTGGCAAAATGCAGGATGCACTGGACATGGAAGATTGTGAAAGGACATGATCACCTACACCAACCAGTATGGTACATGATAATGATGTTTGTTTATTGTTATGAAGTTTCTGAAGATTGGAGGATGATTTGTGCTTCTTTCTTTCTGCATTCATTCAGGGCTTAGGCCTACTGCTCTTCATTGTCTGCATTAAAAGGACATAAACTGGATGTAATTATGTTGTTTGTTGTTTACAACAAGAAGTGATATCTGTACCTTCTGGTCCAACATAGTCAATGTCAACACTACATTTTTGAGTGCAAGGTTACCTTTTATCTTCTTTCCCTAAACACTTGATCAGACTGGTTAAGTCCGTTTCTAGGTCCACCAGTGAAAGGTAGAGTTGACTCTTGATCAGCTTTGGTTCACTGATTTTGATACAAACAGTCAGCTATGGGTCACTTGTTGCTTTTAGCCTAACTGTTGTTTGGGAATTTGGCTCCCAAAATATATAAAATCAAATATGAACATAGGAAGTTGCAAAAAAAGAAACCACTCACAAAAGAGAGATTAAAACAAACATTAAAACAGATATAAGAAAGCTAGTGTTGAACAGGCTGACAAAAACATAAAAATTTGTCATCTATTTTCTACTCACGCTAAACCCCCGTCTTTTCTCATAGCCTCAGTGCTGTAGTTACAGTGCGCACCAGCTCCATTCCAGTTTCCTGTCATGATCTTAGGATCAAATGTCACAACAACACCAAACTCCTCAGCTACTCTATGCAGAATGTATCTGGCCATCCAGAGTTCATCTCCCATTGCAATCCCTTCACAAGGTCCAACCTGGAACTCCCACTAAATATAAAAAAGAGTTGCATTTTATAGCAGCAATGTCTTTCAGAAGCCTTGAAAAGTTGTGGAAATCAAAACTCATCAGCACAAACACAAAACTTAGACTATTCAAATCAAATGTACTATCAACCCTTACGTATGCGTGTGAAAGCTGGAAAACAACAAGAGATATAGAAACAAAGTTGAACGCATTCGAAAATAAATGTCTAAGGAAAATACTTGGTATAGCGTGGAACAAATTCAAAACAAACGAGGAAATTAGAGAAATCGCCAATCAACCACTAATATCTTCAGTAATAAAGAAAAGACGATGGTCATATGTTGGACATGTGATGAGAAGAGATAATAACCGAATAGCAAAGCAAGCCCTCACGTGGGAAACAACAGGTAAGAGAAAAGAGGAAGACCCAGAGAGACGCTGAGAAGAACTTAGATGAGAGAGGCAAGAGCAGCAGGAATCGGCTCCCTCAATGAGATAGAACTGCTTGCACAGAACAGAGACAAATGGCGAGATTTGATAAAATATCTTTAAAAGAAAACTGCTAGAACAAAAATTCAGATGATGGAGTATGTTGGTCTACGCCCTATGGGCTGGCAACGGCTCGAAAGGTCAATAGATAGATAGTGTTTAGTAAATAGCAATAGTAATAATTTATTCTCATTTATCACTCGCTGCCACTATTTATTTGCTGCTCCCCATTTATCTTTGTTAGTCATACATCTATTATGCTTCTCTTGATTTAATTTATACTTCCTATTTGTATTTTAAATTGCTGTTGTCCTTAATGTCGCCACACAACCAGCCTTAAATGGGTACCTGATTTATTTCTGGGAAATTAAAGCAGCACGGGCGTAATACCGACCACATTACCCCAAAAATCATGTGCTGAAGGTCTGTAAAATATAGGGTCACTAACACCATATTATCCCGTGTGTTACCGGGGCTTCATTATGAGGGAAGTAGAGAATAGTGACACTGTGACCTTCCAGGCATGTCGTAAGAGGTGACTAAGGAGGTTGATCGATGGCTTGACAAGCTGTCATTGTAAAAAGTATTGTTATGGAAACAGAAGTGGTGATCTCTGCAATATGTGCCATTTTGGCATGCAAGGTTTCTGCTTTTGAGATTGTGGTTCTGCCCTATGTGCCGTCTTCGGCTCAAAAGGACAATATATAGATAGATAGAACACCATATTTCCCTATATGCCACTTGGTGTGACGGGAGTACTTTACTTTTTACTTATTGAGCTCTATGCACAGTTGTTTGTTTCTGTCTTAAAGTAGCAACTTAGTTCTAATCTTGGAAATCTTGCAGCATTTATGGATGAAGATGTCCTGAACCTAGTACATTCCTATCATAATTAGAATTGATGTTTTATGGGAGTGGTTTCACTTTGTGACACACAAAACATAACATTTCTAGCTCAATAAATATTTATGTGTGAAAGATATTTTAGCAATTAATGCTTGTAACAAAAAGATGAAAGATTGGCAAATCCTGAGAGTTTGTGGGGGATGTAATATTGCATTTTTTAACCATTTAAGTGTTTAAATTTGAAAACATAACTTATTTTATTCACTGTGATTGTATAATAGAAGTATCTACCTTGAAAAACACAAATGAACATTTAATTCAAATGTCAGTGATAAACAACTGTGTCTGTCATCATTATTATATGCTCTTTAAGGCATTGCTTGAAACAGATCAACAACGCCTACAATGGATAACTTATTATTACAGAAAGTAAACAAGATACATATTCTCAATGACCTGTTTATACCAAGTATGTCATCTTCATCTGAAATGATATCATAACTTAGATGATCTATCCCTCTCAACTCTTTCCTGTTCCTCACCTACAGTATAAATAAACTAGTACTATATACTTCTCTCATCTATTTCACCCTCTTTTATGACAGCACTATTTCAATGACTTAATGACCATAACCTCAGCAACTATATACCTCTCACCCTCAATTATAATGCCATAACCTCAGCAACTATATACCTCTTACACTCAACTATAATACCATATCCTCAGCAACAATATACCTCTTACTCTCAACTATAACACCAAAAACCTCAGCAATTATATACTTCTCACCCTCAATTATAATTCCATAACCTCAGCAACTATATACCTCTTACCCTCAACTACAACACCATACCTTCCACAACTTTATCTCACCCACTCTTACCTGTGATGCATAACTTCTGCATTGATACCGCTGATATTGATCCCAGCATATAAGCATGCTTTATAATGGGCCTCCACAATGTCTCTCCCATAGACTCTGTTAGTGCCAACCCCACAGTAGTATGGGCCTGAAATTATTTGGTATATTTACATGATCCCAGTTTGTGAGATGAAATGTTTGAGATAAAACATTAATGGTAAAGGTAAAAGGTAAAATAAAGTATAAGACTTGAATCGGCGTCATAGCATGTGAGTTTCCACCCATATGTACTCGGCCGCCTAAACAGAAATGTTCGGATACTTCTAGATGGTGTCGCTTCAAGCATCGAAACTCACAATACAATTCCTCACCTTCCCAGAGTACTACTCTGGTACCCATTTCTGCCAGCGACTGGGGTCAATTGGGGGGGGGGGGGTGTGTTTATATATTTTTTTCCCAACCATGAGTACAATTCACACTGTTTCCAGGAATCGAACATGGGTTATCAGAACATCAGTAGCCCAGTCGGGTGGTTTTCCAAACTAGGTTATCGAGACCCCCATAAAAACCATTAATGCTACTTAAAGAGATAGAAGTGCCAAGTAACCTGTGACCTTCTTTTATAATAGCCAAATAACTTGCTAATCCATTACAGTTATAAAACCTACTTTTTTGCGACATATTAATTCTGATTTTCTGCCTTACTGACTCTTACCCATCTACATTTTAAATGGTCTGCCTCCATCTGTATGGCTCTTATTTCTTTTCAATTTACGTGTTCTTGCATATTCTGCATGATACCCTCAAATCTTCTTCTTATGGTTATGGTTATGGAAGGCCCCGGTATCACTGAAAAATGAATTAAAAATCCATAGTTGCTCAACCGCCCGTGTCAGTGGAATCATCTGAATTACTAGAATAAAAAATAAGTTCAGAAAAATGGAGCAATACTTTGTACTACACCACATAGATGAAACAGAAATGAGACATCATCATCCATGGGTGTTGCTGAGGACCAGATGAATAAATCAAGCAGAAGACCAGAAATGATAGATTAAAGGCAGGTTCTGGTATGGAAAAACAGATTTCCATTGAGAGACAAACACATAATAGAGGTACAATTATTAAACAATGAAGAAAGAACAACTGGTCATTAACAACTTTATCTATATTTGACTTTATGATGAAGCGATACCAGAACTTTATCCAAGAACTAAAGTAAATAAATGCAACTGACGTCTATTAACAAAGATGTGTAGTTGCCAACAGGAGATGTCAAGAACTAGAGGATACCTAGGTTAAAGGTTAATGATAGTTGCACATTAATTAAAGTGATTGTAATAAATTAATTGTATGTCATACATGTTATCATCCTCATCATCATCATCATCAAGTACCGGGCCTATTGGCGTGGGTGATCATGTCTCTCCACAACTTTCGATTACGACAGTTATTTATCATTTCTGTTGTTGACCTTCTGCCAAGCCACTCTCTTAAGCTGTCTGGTATTTTTTCTCTTTGCTTCCTTCTATCTCTTCGTCCCTCAATTTTCCCAATTGTTAGAATATATTCCAGTTGATCTCTTCTCATTACATGACCAAAAAATGATGATAGTTTCTTCATAATATTGGAAATTAGCTCTCTTTTTGCTTTTACCTCTTTCAGAACATTTTCATTACTCTTCTTAGCTGTCCACGGTATTCTCAACATTTTTCTGTAAAACCACATTTCTACAGACTCCAGTGATTTTCTTGTCTGTTGTCCTATTGTCCATGATTCACATCCATATGTTAAGACTGGCTCTACATAACATTTAAAAATTCTTTTTCTTGTTTCTATTGTCAAAAATGGATTGTATAATATCTTCCTCAATTTTTGGAAAGCTGCTTTTGCCTGGGCCATTCTGCATTTCACCTCTTTCGTACATGTTATAGGACCTATTAAATTAATTTATTTTTATTATATACCAAAAGTACCACGGACAAGGGGTAGGGTTCGATCCCAACCGAACGGCTTCCGGGTTCACCCAGCCTTAAATGGGTACCGGATTTTTTTCTGGGAAAGTAAAGCAGCATGGGCGTAATACTGACCACATTACCCCAAAAATCATGTGCTGAAGGTCTGTAAAATATAGGGTCACTAACACCATATTTCCCTATACGCCACTTGGCGTGACGGGGGTACTTTACTTACTTTATATACCAAAAGAGTGGAAGCACAAACATTTGATACAACAGCGCTCTAAGTGTTAAATAGTGCCACAAGGACTTGTCAAAATAGTATCATTATGCTGCAGATATCTCAAACAATGCACACATTCGAAGGGAATCTCTCTCTCTTGCTTTCGTCAGCTTTGACCTCTGACGAAGTCCCACCCACTCAATTTTGTGGGACTGAATTTAGCGTGTAAATTCTGTTTTATCCCATTACAGGATGCCCCTCGCCATGCAGGCAGATTTACTCCGACTTCAGAGGTACTAATTTTTAGGGAATTAGTAAAACCCAGGTGTCCTCGCTAGGGTACGAACCCCGGCTGTTGCCGTGGTAAGCCAACCGCCTATCGATTGCGCTAACCGGACAATCGAAGGGAATCCAAAGCAACTTCAAAAACAGATTAACAGTACTTTATAGGAGAGGAAAAACAGTTAGCAGAAAAGAATTTATATAAATTGCTCTTTTTACTAACCAGGCAACAGAATAATTCAAGATGAATTCATGTAATAAATAATCTGAGAATTGAGTTATCAAAACACTGTTCAGAACATGCTTGTCACGATATACATTAATACAGTAAAATAGAGTTAAATAAAAGGGAGTTGAATTGAAGTGTGTGTCACATAGTGATAGAATATTAGAGCAAGCTGAATAGACATTTGAACAGTCAGGCAGAAACAACAATGTATGTAAGGAAGCAGTTAGTTACTAATTTTATTGGAGGTCTCAATGAAACACACATAATTTGCAATTACCTTGATAAGAGATTCAAATGACTCAAGCAGTAAATGCTGCCATAGTAGAAGAGAAGAAGAAGATTTGAGGGTATCATGCAAAATATGCAAGAATGCGTAAATAGAAAAGAAATAAGAGCCATACTGATGGAAGCAGACCATTTAAAATGTAGATGGGTAAAGAGTCAGCAAAGCAAAAAAAGCACAATTAATATGTCGTGAGAGAGTAGAAGGTCTTACAGCTGTAAATGAATGGCAAGTTACTTGGCTATTATAATAGGAGGTCACTGGTTACTTGGCAATTATAATAAGAGGATTGCAGGTTACTTGGCAATTATAATAAGGTGATCACAGGTTACTTGGCAATTATAATAAGGTGATCACAGGTTACTTGGCAATTATAATAAGAGGATTGCAGATTACTTGGCAATTATAATAAGGGGGTCACAGGTTACTTAGCAATTATAATAAGGGGGTCACAGATTACTTGACAATTATAATAAGAGGATTGCAGGTTACTTGGCAATTATAATAAAGGGGTCACAGGTTACTTGGAAATTATAATAAAGGGGTCACAGGTTACTTGGCAATTATAATAAAGGGGTCACAGGTTACTTGGCAATTATAATAAGAGGATTGCAGATTACTTGGCAATTATAATGCATATGCACATTTAAGGTAACAGTAGCAATAGAATGTTAAAGTATTTCACAATTTTTCTAAGGTTTTACAGTTGTATATTAACTGTACAGTAAACAAGTTATCTGAGGATTAACAAAGCATAATTGGTAAAATAAATTTCCGTTGAGATTTGTTATATTTGCACGAGATGTCATTAGATTGTAATAAGAGGATTGCAGATTACTTGGCAATTATAATAAGAGGATTGCAGATTACTTGGCAATTATAATAAGGGGGTCGCAGGTTACTTGCTAGTATATAAGGGGGTTGCAGGTTACTTGCTAGTATATAAGGGGGTCGCAGGTTACTTGCTGGTATAAAGGACTTCACAAGCTATTTATTTATTATTGAAAAAAAAAGGTTGCACAATAACGAAAAAACAAGAAAAAAAAACTGCTCGGAATAATGCAGCTCAGTAAAAAAATATTTAAAACACTAAACACTCAGACATTTTTAAATGCTATAGGTGTGTCTTTCATCATCATCATGTTGCGTACCGGTTGGCATTGGTGATCATGTCCTTCCACAATCTTTTATCCACAGTGCATCGTATGAGTTCTGTTGTTGACTGTTTTCCATGGGGGTATCTTTACATGTTTAATAAACAAAAATTCTTATTCCAAAGAAGCCTTTACAAGAGTTGTAGATAGAATACTTTACCTTGAGGTCCTGGGTAGCCATTCTTTGGCCAGCCAAGGGGATAGCCATCATAGTCTAGTAGAGAGTACTCCTGCTCAATGCCAAACCAGGGGTGAAAGTCCTTAGCTTTTTCCATTGCCTCTGCACAGGTTTTTCTCTTGTTAGTTTCTGTGTGATAATTAAAGAGTGAGTATTAGCAAATGCTGTTCCTGTGTGTTACCTGGGCTTCATTATGAGGGAAGTAAAGAATAGTGACACTGTGATCTTCCAGGCATGTTGTAAGAGGCGACTAAGGAGATTGCTCAATGGCTTGACAAGCTGTCATTGTAAAAAGTACTGTTATGGAAAAAGAGCCATAGATTTTAGAAGCAGTGATCTCTGCAATATGTGCCATGCTGGCAGACAAGGTTTCTGTTTTTAATATTGCGGTTCTGCCCTATGTGCCATCTTCAGCTCAAAAGGAGAATTGATACAAAGTTTAGCAAATGCTAGCAATATTTGTGTCATTTTGTTTTTACTGGGTCTTCTTGTATTTGATGATGGCACTTCAAAGTAATCAGTCGCTGACTCACATAGTCATCTCTTAAGGCAGCAATAAAGGCTTACACCAAGAAGATTTAGGAGTGAGGTCTTAAGGGTTTTGTATACAACTGAGCTCGAGCTGAATATAGGGTCAGCAAATTTATTGCTTGGCCCATCTGGAGAGATTACTTTGTGATTCCATACCAGATGTGTAGCAGAAGAGAAGGAAGTGGATGCTCTTGCAGACCCTGAGCAAATTGAAGATCAACAGTTTTAAATGACAATATACTCTTCTGTACCACCAAAGGCACTGTTGTATGGTATGTCAATTGTCCATGTTTCACAGCTATGAGAAAAAATAGTCTCTTAAAAGCCTAAGTTTTATTGCTATATCAGTTCCTTGCAATATGGTGTGTACTTGTTTTAATTTACTCACTGTTATATTCAGTCTTTTTTAATATAAATATATAGGACTACCTTTGTATAAATTCTCACTGTGCATTTCACATGCAAACATGTTTATTTATTTTCTAACTCGACATCTTTTAATAATCATGGGAATAAAATGTGAGTTAGAAATATCATTTTTCCATTACTTTTTGTTTGAGTTAACATCACAACAATAGATGGCACAAAGTGCACACATTAATGATTCAAGTAACTTACTGGTTATGCACACATCTAGCACATTGCCATCTTTACCTTTTCAATATTCTTTTTTCTACCCCCATCACGCCAAGTGGCATATAAGGAAATATGGTGTTAGTGACCATCAATTTTACATACCTTCAGCACATGATATCTGGGGTAATGTGGTCGGTATTACGCCCATGCTGCTTTACTTTCCCAGAAAAAAATCAGGTGTCCATTTAAGGCTGGGTGAACCCGGAAGCCGTCGGTTGGGATCGAACCCTACCCCTTGTCCTTTGTAGTCCAGTTCACTAACCACTGAGCTATCGCGACTCCCTCTTTTCAATATTGCATTCCAAATTGTTGATGTCTCATGATTGCATGTTCATTTATATCCATGTTATGTTTGTTATAATTCAAAGCATTTTTACAGCTAATTCGCCGTTGCTAAATTTACTTTCAACATTTCAAATTTCTAACATAATATTGTTGTCATTTTCTACTGCTACATGCCAAAGATATTGATTAACTTCGTTTCTGCTTTCATTTATTCCATGTTTAATGTTGACACTTTTATTTTGCTAATTATCACAAATTGATTTTGTAAATATTTATAAAATGACCTCAAATTAATCTAGAAAAATTAACATTTCAATTATATAAAGCCCTGCCAAGACATGTGGGAATGCGGAACTGAGCACACAATTTAAACTTATATAGTGCAACTAAATTGCTTGACATGTAAGATAAACATGTGGCATCTGAAATAATGTTCTCAGCTTATTTTGGTTCATGAGCCAAAATTGTTTTCAGTTTGGGAACCTGATGTAATGAATGGTTAATTTAGCAAATGAAAGTATGGGGATTTTGTGAGATTAGGGGGAAAGGGAATTTATTGAGCAATATGTGTCAGATTAGTGGGCCTTGTGTTTATTGGGGTAATAAGAGATGACATGCTTGCATTATAAAAGAGGGGAGTGTTATTACATATACAGGCCCCAGATTCAAGATATTGGGTGCAGGTATCAGGGTTTGGTAGATTGTTTGGCAAAACATTTCTGGGTTTACATCTTGAAGATTGTGGTGTATGTGAGTTTACAGGCTGAAGGTATTATGGTGTATGTGGGTTTACAGGCTGAAGGTATTATGGTGTATGTGGGTTTACAGGCTGAAGGTTTTATGGTGTATGTGGGTTTACAGGCTGATAGTGTGATGGTGTATGTGGGTTTACATACTGAAGGTATTATGGTGTATGTGGGTTTACAGACTGAAGAATTGTGTGTTTGTGAGTTACTAGCTGAATTATTATGTCTTATGCATTATATGTGTGTTTCCTGACTAAAAACTATTATAGTCACATATATGACTGCATGCCACATCATTATGATGTTTGTCCATTTACTGACTAAACTATTATGTCATGTGTGTTTACTGGCAACATCATTATGATATGTGTGTTTACTGATTGAATTATTGTGTCATATGTGGGTACGGGATAATTTATTATGCATATGTGCATTTAAGGTAACAGTAGCAATAGAATGGTAAATTATTTCACAATTTTTCTAAGGTTTTACAGTTGTATATTAACTGTACAGAAAACAAGTTATCTGAGGATTAACAAAGCATAATTGGTAAAATAAATTTCCATTGAGATTTGTTATATTTGCACGAGATGTCAAAATGGTTGTCCATTAACCTCTATCCAGTTCTGTACATTCTAGCCATATTTAACAGAGCTGACAATTATGGACTGGGCCAACACGTAGAACATGTTCTGTGTGATTCTATGTACCAACTTTGAACTTTCATGCCAAACCTGGCCCAAAGACACAAACACGCAACAAAAATTGAAGGGGCAATATGAAGACCTAATAAGAATTGCAAATTTTGTCCTGTCAACAGCAAAGACATATCTATCTCTATCTACTGTCCTTTCGAGCTGAAGACGGCACATAGGGCAGAACCACAATCTCAAAAACAGAAACCTTGCATGCCAAAATGGCACATAGGGCAGAACCACAATCTCAAAAACAGAAACCTTGCATGCCAAAATGGCACATAGGGCAGAACCACAATCTCAAAAACAAAAACCTTGCATGCCAAAATGGCACATAGGGCAGAACCACAATCTCAAAAACAGAAACCTTGCATGCCAAAATGGCACATAGGGCAGAACCACAATCTCAAAAACAAAAACCTTGCATGCCAAAATGGCACATAGGGCAGAACCACATTCTCAAAAACAGAAACCTTGCAAGCCAAAATGGCACATAGGGCAGAACCACATTCTCAAAAACAGAAACCTTGCATGTCAAAATGGCACATAGGGCAGAACCACAATCTCAAAAACAGAAACCTTGCATGCCAAAATGGCACATAGGGCAGAACCACAATCTCAAAAACAAAAACCTTGCATGCCAAAATGGCACATAGGGCAGAACCACATTCTCAAAAACAGAAACCTTGCAAGCCAAAATGGCACATAGGGCAGAACCACATTCTCAAAAACAGAAACCTTGCATGTCAAAATGGCACATAGGGCAGAACCACAATCTCAAAAACAGAAACCTTGCGTGCCAAAACGACACATATTGCAGAGATCACTGCTTCTAAAATCTGTTTTCATAACAATATTTTTTACAATGGCAGCTTGTCAAGCAATCAATCAACCTCCTTAGTCGCCTCTTACGACATGCCTGGAAGGTCACAGAGTTACTATTCTTTACTTCCCTCATAATGAGGCCCCGGTAACACACGGGAAAGACATAAGTAAAGTAAAGTACACCCCCCCCCCCCAACCGTCACGCAAAGTGGTGTATAGGGAATATGGTGTTAGTGACCATAAATTTTACTGACCTCCGGCACATAATTTTTGGGGTAATGTGGTAGGTATTACGCCTGTGCTGCTTCACTTTCCCAGAAAAAAATCCGGTACCCCTTAAAGGCTGGGTGAACCAGCAAAGACATAGCATGACATAAAGTTTCTTGCAGGTGGAGAATGATAGCACAAAATTACTTGTTTTTTTTATGGTCACTAAACCAAGTTGCCACAACTTACCAACTGTTCTTTTTTATAGTTGTAAACATCACACATAACAAGCTTGTTGTTCCCTTCCCTGAAAGGATCATTATATAGAGCCACTGGGTAGAGATAGAGGTCCGAGTTGGAGCCCTGAGACTGGTATGTGCTGGAGCCATCAAAGTTCCAAATGGGGCAGTCTGTGGGGCAGATATAAAATGCTTGCTAATAAAATGAATGTAAAAAGAGGAACCTATAAAGTTAGGTAAATATTAACATTCTATCTATCTATTGACCTTTCGAGCCGTAGCCGGCCCATAGGGCGTAGACCAAGATACTCCTTCTCTTATCTAAATTTTTATTCTAGCAATTTTCAATTCTTTTAAAGATGTTTTATCAAATCTCGCCATTTGTCTCTGTTCTGTGCAAGCAGCTCTATCTCATTGAGGGAGCCAATTCCTGCTGCTCTTGCCTCTCTCATCTAAGTTCTTCTCAGTGTCTCTCTGGGTCTTCCTCTTTTCCTCTTACCTGTTGTTACCCACATGAGGGCTTGCTTTGCTATTCGGTTATTATCTCTTCTCATCACATGTCCAACATATGACCATCGTCTTTTCTTTATTACTGAAGATATTAGTGGTATTAACATTACAAAAATGTAAACAATATAATAAGTAATGGCACTAAAAAATAACTAAAAATATAAGGCTTCAGCTTTGAAGACAAGATAAGTTTGAAAAAATTAACGTTTGCCTCAAAAAGCTCGCACCAAAAAAAAAAACAGAAATACAGATCTTAAAGTCCAAGGAAAGTAGACATTGTAAACAATACATTATGGTAATGGGCCAGGACTGTACTAAATGTAACATAATGTAACAACTTTAATAATTTTAATTTAATTTTAATTAACTTTAATATATTCAATAATTAAATTAATTAAATAAATAATACTAAAATCACTAAACATAATAAAGCATTCAATTCAAATAAATTGTATGAACACATACTATTATAATATATAATAATACAAGATATTAATCTAAAGAACAAATCAGTCCAGATTTGAACAAGTGATAAGGAAAAGATGGTGTGGATGTATAGAACACACTCTGTGCAATCCCAATACAAGTATTACCAGGCAAGCTCTCATCTTGAACCCACAGGGAAAGAGGAAATATAGTAGACCTAGGAACACATGGAGACAAAACATTGTGACTGAAATCGCAAAGAAAAAGTATAGTAAAAACAAGTAAAGAGCCCACGTCACGCCAAGTGGCGTATGCTGAATATGGTGTTAGTGACCATAAATTTTACAGACCTTCGGCACATGATTTTTGGGGTAATGTGGTTGGTATTACACCCATGCCGCTTTAATTTCCCAGAAAAAATCCGGTACCCATTTAAGGCTGGGTGAACCCGGAAGCTGTCGGTTGAAATCGAACCCTACCTCTTGCCCTTTGTAGTCCAGTTCACTAACCACTGAGCCTATCGCAGCTCCTTGTATTTTATAGCTATGTTTAATGTCTTCTTTTGTCTTTCTATTGATATAATTTCTGGAGGATTTTTTTCAGTTATCATTTTCCTGTTATTTTACATTCAGTATTCAAGGACACATAAAATCACTGGAATCTGTAATGTGGTTTTACAGAAGAATGTTGAGAATACCATGGGCAGCTAAGAAGAGTAATAAAAACGTTCTGATAGAGGCCAAAGCAAAAAGAGAGCTAATTTCCAATATTAGGAAGAAACAATCATCATTTTTTGGTCATGTAATGAGAAGAGAACAACTGGAATATATAGTAACAACTGGGACAATTGAGGGACGAAGAGATAAAGGAAAGTAAAGAGAAAAAATACCAGACAGCTTAAGAGAATGGCTTGGCAGAAGGTCAACAACAAAAATGATAAATAACTGTCGAGATCGAAAATTGTGGAGAGACATGTCACCTACGCCAGCAGGCCCGATACTTGATGATGATGATTCAAGGACAGCAGATGTTCAAACCAAATGTAATCACGTTTCTAAAACTGCAATCGGTTCTTGCAGGTTCTATTGTTCGTGTTGATATCTTTCTCTGTGATCAGAAAACGAAGGTAGATGGTGGTGTGCTAATGGACGTTGGTTCTTTACATATACAAGGCTGAGATGATAGGCAGAGAATATGCTGGAAGCGATCAGTAACAGGCTGTTTACGTCAAGATCATGAGCCAGAATAAATCAGATCGTATTCAATCCTGACCTGCTGGCGTTAAGATCATGAACTAGAAGAGATCAAATCATAATTAACCTGACCTGCTGGCGTTAAGATCATGAACTAAAAGAGATAAAATCTTAATCAACCTGACCTGCTGGCGTTAAGATCATGAACTAAAAGAGATAAAATCTTAATCAACCTGACCTGCTGGCGTTAAGATCATGAACTAAAAGAGATAAAATCATAATCAACCTGACCTGCTGGCGTTAAGATCATGAACTAGAAGAGATCAAATCATAATTAACCTGACCTGCTGGTGTTAAGATCATGAACTAGAAGAGATCAAATCATAATTAACCTGACCTGCTGACGTTAAGATCATGAACTAGAAGAGATCAAATCATAATTAACCTGACCTGCTGGTGTTAAGATCATGAACTAGAAGAGATCAAATCATAATCAACCTAACCTGCTGGTGTTAAGATCATGAACTAGAAGAGATCAAGGCATAATCAACCTGACCTGCTGACGTTAAGATCATGAACTAGAAGAGATCAAATCATAATCAACCTGACCTGCTGACGTTAGGATCATGAACTAGAAGAGATCAAATCATAATCAACCTGACCTGCTGACGTTAAGATCATGAACTAGAAGAGATCAAATCATAATCAACCTGGCCTGCTGACGTTAAGATCATGAACTAGAAGAGATCAAATCATAATCAACCTGGCTCTGCAAACAGACCACCCAGTTTGGTTAAACAACACGTATTAAAGCGGAACCGAATGAAAATAGAACCGGCAATGTTAACCAGGTATTTAAAAAAAAAAGGCAGTGCTGGAGCCGATTCGGATTTTTTGGATCAAATGACAACAAAATGGTATCACAGCTTGTCGTAAAGAGCCAGTGGTGGGGTGTGCTAAACACTCCAAAGTATGATGACAGCTTTACAAGGAAGGAACACAACACAATACTAATTTATTTGCCTTTTCCCTCCCCTTGTAAAGCACGACACAACTTAGCTACGCCTATTTAGAGGCCTTTTAAGGGTGGACAATGAAATGGTGTTATCATCAAGCGCGCGAACAAAAGGTTCTCTTATACAAAATCCAGATAATTATCAATGACTGTTAAAGTGTCAAATGTTTTCCCTGTCTGTGTATCTAATATTTTTAGTAAACAGCCCACCATATATTTTAAAATCTACTCGTACTCACTACCTACAGTAAACGGCCAGTCTTGGTTGTATAGGCATTTAATGTTACCTCCCTTTATAACAATATTTTGAGTTATGAGGGTTATCTTATTTGGATCTCCACAAACGTCATGTCAGTCTCTGCCACGCAATACAAAAATAAACGGGTTTCCTTCCATTTATGCACTTCAGCGACCTTCTCCAAGGGAGATAAGAGATGAGGGTTTAAGATAAGGAGAAGCTAGTAGGAGGACAGCTGAGCCTGGGGTGGTGAAAGCAACATCAGAGGCCTGACAAGCGCTGGATTATTACAGAAGCGTTTACTTTTATGTTTGTCTTCTTATTTCTTATTCTGCTAGGCGAAAAAGAGGGAGGGGAAAAGGTTTCTTTAGAGGTCTGGTTCAAATGTCGGCATTACAGTCAGAAGGCCCCCAGTTTAAATTACACGCAGGGCTATATTATTTTCTGCAACCGCTGATATCAAAGTTCAGTGGTTAGTGAACTGGACTACAAAAGACAAGAGGTCGGGTTTGATACTGATTGACGGCTTCCGGGATCACCTAGCCTTAAATGAGTACTGGGGTTTTTTTTCTGGGAAAGTAAAGCAACACAGGCGTAATACCGATCACAATTACCCTAAAAATCATATTCAGATGTTCTATAAAAATGAACAGGTCCAGTAAATGTAAAGGTAAAGTATAGACTTGAATCGGCGTCTTGGCATGCGAGTTGTCACCAATATGTGCTCGGCAGTCTATGAGCATACTCAGAAAGATCACAATTGGCTGTGCTCGGAGACAGTGTTTAGAGTCTATGAGGAGAACTATTCTTAAACGTGCCTGCTTCATTTTCGTGCCAGGACACGCGGGTATAAGAGGCAATGAACGCGCTGACAGACTTGCCGTTTTGGCTGATATTGAGTGCGGAAGGGCAATGGTCCGTTGTGACATTCTGAATGTCCTCATATGGGACAATCGAATCACTTAGACAGCTGACTTCATGATAGAGTCTGGAATCCTACTCTGATTGAGTCTTGATCGCAGAGAGCGAGAGAGAGAGAGCGAGAGAGAGAGAGAGAGAGAGAGAGAGATAATGTACTCAGTGACGTTGGACGAAAAAGAATTACTAAAAAAAAATGACTCTGAATCCGCAGCCCAGAACAGACTTCACAAATATCATGTCAAGGTGAAAGTTGCCGGACGTGAGCGCTATGCAGGAATCATAAGAAGACTTGTCAACCAACACAACTCCGGTGTCGTTAGGCATTGGTTATTGGTTATGGAAGGCCTCGGTATAACTGCAAACGAATTAAAATCCATAATCGCTCAACCGCCCGTGCCAGTGGAATCATCCGAATCACTAACCCATCTCCAAACAAAGAAATGTAACTGTAGTCCCCATCGTAGCAGTCTCAGCACACGCCACAAGACATAAGGCGAAACCGCGCAGAAAGTGAACACAGCCAACTGTTACCTGTCACACGATATCATCATTCATCGTAAACAATTGGAATATCGAAACATGATCAAAACGGATGAGACACACAGCTCACGGTGTGCACAGAGCACTTTACTCAGTAGCTTCTGCAACAAGCCGGACTTGGAATATGAGGAAACCGCAACAATGAACACCCTTCAGACATAACCTTCAATGGCTCCTGCCGCCCATCCACCATACACCGGAAGTTCACGTCCTCCCGAAAATGATGATCGTCATATTGAGAACAAAAATGCATAGCGCCCGATGATGCCAGGACATCGTTCTTGACTCCAACCGAACATACAAAGACACAGCCAGTCGTCGAACCATCCCCGTCACACACCAAACAACAGACCCTACGGCTAGCGTACAACGAACGAAACACGGTGCAAATTCCCCAAAGAGGAAAATCTTCGGTCTACTTGACGGAACAGTAACCATTAATGCGTTTCAGCATGTAAACAACTTGCGTCAAACAATTCCAACGTTAGCCATTGAACAGCATTCAATGTGACGCAAACCGCATGTCAACACCAGACGGTGAAGGTCGCTTCCACAATACTTGACCTGTCAAAAAGGAACATTGCTGTGTGTACTCGACGGCGCAGATTTGTCCACTTCGTCAGCGCAGATTTGCTAAGTAGAACATCATTTTGACTTCAACACAGAAAATTGCTTCAGAGAGCCGAAATCAATCAAACCCCAGATGCATTTTCTGCAGCGACCGAGACAACGTGAAACGTTCCACCATTCCGAAACGGAAGTCTGTCGTTAGTCGTTACACGTTGATGGGTATTCTTCAGAAGAGATCTGTGCACTTATAAGCTTGTTCGATGGGCAATGGGGATGACCTGTCCACTAAACTTAAAAAAAAAAAAAAAAAAAAAAAAAGCAATAGAAAAATAAATTTTAAAAACTTAAGCGGCCGGGCAAAAATTGTTAGAAACACTAAATGAACCCATGCCGCGCAGCGGGGTTTACACAATTTGATCGAGGAGAAAATCTGAGCAGACATGCATGCGTCCGCAAGGCAGTGACGATGACCCCAACATATCATAATCATTTGAGTCCGTTTGGTTCTTTGGTTCTTTGGTCCTCTCGTTCAAAGTCATATATGGGTCGTTGATCGTTTGCAGCTGATGCGCTCTCTTGCCAGGGGAAGTATCAATAGCGAGAAGGAGTAGGGACAACCTCTAATCTACAGAAAACTAGCACATTGAAGTTGAGTATTTTACTCCCACACAACAGATTAATTTATGCGCCATCAATCACTATGCAGTCATCCTTCACCGTGCAAGTCATCCTGCATCCTGCGAGTCATCATTCAACCTGCGAGTCATCCTTCAGCCTGCGAGCCATCCTTCACCCTGAAAGTCATTCTTCACCCTCAAAGTCATTATTCACCCTCAAAGTCATCGGACGTCCTTGATCATGCGTCTCATCAGTCATCCTTCACTATGTCAGTCACTTCACCTTATAAACAAAGCGCCCCTCTCCCACACACACAAACTTGTCTTTCTCTCCCCTATTTGCTATAACTAACGAACAAACCGTAAATCTGAAACCAATCTGTGAGAACCACTTGCTGTTTAAACATAAACGATGTGTCAAGGTCCCTTTGTATTTTTCCGTGCACGAGAACGCTATTTCAAACAGTTACACAGGCTGGCCGGTTACGTAGCGATATGTGGTGTTTCCCTTCATAAATTCATCTAGCAACAAAAGGTTACAACAGATGTTTCCTATTGGCGCGTTATGACGCAAGGCTGCATGTCACCAGGTTCATCTACAGCAGTGAAACACGTGTCATCAGAGCTTTAACAGCTAAAACTCCCAGCAACATTCGACATTCAGTATTAACTCAGCAGCAGTGGTTTTCAAACCTTTTATAACGGATGACCCACTTTTAAAAAAATTGTATCATATTTTTTTAAGACAAAGAAAAGATTAACCAGTGGCACTGCCTACTTCAATCAATTAAACAGCACCGTGCAGCAAGGTATGGGCGATCATGTTCCTCCATCTCCCTCTGTACTCGCTTTTTTTATTTCTTTGCGTTCGTCCGATATTTGATTCCCTTTCTACATTCTCCCTAAAACATTGTCTTAAATTAACGTGCGTGTCTGATAGCGAAAAGCTGTGTAATCTACACTTTTCGGCCCAATACATCCGACTTCTGAGCAGCATTTTTATGTACCAGGTTTGCACGTACTCTCCGATTTCTGTTTGTGTAGCTAGACAAGTTCGGCTGTTTCTAGGGTTGTCCAAGTTGAATGCGTACTTAAGTTGGTTTGTGTTTACTGCGCCATATGAACAACTCAGTCAGATTATTCCTCTATTGACCCTTGTCTTCCTCTCTTTGTTTCTATGTTTCATTTGACAATCAAATGCTCCAACCTCTCCTTTCTTCTAATACCAGCAAAACTGTGCTGTCTTTTTCGTATGTTACCTATGTGACTGCATTGAACCGACACTTTGAGAACTAGCCCATACAAAAAAACTCGTTCTGTGTTCAGGTGACTACTCCTGTTCCTCGCCCGCTTTTAAATGGTCGTTATGTAGGCGTTGATGCTTTGTGTCGCTACTTTACGACAAGCCGTACGTGCCTTTCTGTCCGGCACATCCATCTTTGGCATGACGTCTTTGGGCACGCAATTGCTTTTTCTTTTCGATCACTTACTCGCTTAGCCACAATATTAAGTCTGTTTTCTTGAACATGGAGTGGGGTCTCGATCAGCTTTGATGTTCGCCGATCTCGACGCATGCAGTTAGCGAATCACAGCTCACTGCTCTCAGCAATATCAATCAATCAATCAATCAATCCATCAATCCATCAATCCATCAATCCATCCATCCATCCAACCATCCAACCATCCATCCATCCATCCAACCATCCATCCATCCATCCATCCATCCATCCATCCATCCATCCATCCATCCATCCATCCATCCATCCATCCATCCATCCATCCATCCATCCATCCATCCATCCATCCATCCATCCATCCATCCATCCATCCATCCATCCATCCATCCATCCATCCATCCATCCATCCATCCATCCATCCATCCATCCATCCATCTATCTATCTATCTATCTATCTATCTATTGACCTTTCGAGCCGTAGCCGGCCCATAGGGCATAGACCAAGATACTCCCTCTCTTAGTGAATTTTTATTCTAGCAGTTTTCAATTCTTTTAAATATATTTTATCAAATCTCGCCATTTGTCTCTGCTCTGTGCAAACAGCTCTATTTCATTGAGGGAGCCGATTCATGCTGCTCTTGCCTCTCTAATCAATGTTCTTCTCAGTGTCTCTCTGGGTCTTCCTCTTTTCCTCTTAACCGTTGTTTCCCACATGAGGGCTTGCATTGCTATTCGGTTATTATCTCTTCCCATCACATGTCCAACATATGACCATCGTCTTTTCTTTACTACTGAAAATATTAGTGGTTGATTGGCGATTTCTCTAATTTCCTCGTTTGTTTTGAATTCGTTCCACGCTATACCAAGTATCTTCCTTAGACATTTATATTCTAATGCGTTCAACGTTGTTTCTATGTCTTTTGTTGTTTTCCAGCTTTCACACGCATACGTAAGGGTTGATAGTACATTTGATTTGAATAATCTAAGTTTTGTGTTTGTGCTGATGAGTTTTGATTTCCACAATTTTTCAAGGCTTCTGAAAGACATTGCTGCTTTAGCTATTCTGATTCTAATTTCTTTGCTTGTATCCCCTTCTCGATCAATGTGACTTCCAAGATAGGTAAAGTAATCGATCTCTTCTACTGGTTTGTTTTCCATGTATATTTTGTCGTCTGTTGGAATTAAACTTTTCATGACTTTAGTCTTTTCATGATTGATCTCAAGCCCAATTTTGCAGGCTATTGATGATAGTTCATTTGTGTTTTCCTGCATCGTTTTTATCCGACTGCTGATGAGAACTATGTCATCAGCAAAGTCGAGGTCCTCCAAATGGTCTCTTTGTATCCATTCGATGCCTTTATTACCAGTGCAGCATTTCTTCATTATGAAGTCCATAACAACTCCAAATAACGAGGGTGATAAAATACATCCTTGTTTAACCCCAGTTTCTATTGGCAAACATTCGCTCAGTCCTTCCTCTGTTCGAACTGCACATGTGTAACCATCATACATGTTTTTAATAATATTTATGATTTTTTATGGTAAGCCATAATGCTTCAGATTTTTCCACAAAGAATCTCTATGAATATAGTCAAATGCTTTTTTGAAGTCGATGAAGTTAAGTACAAAAGGTTTTTGCTTTTCAATGTGTTCCTCCAATATAAGTCGTAGAGTAAAAATGTGGTCAAGGCAGCTTCTTCCTTTTCTAAATCCAGTCTGTTCTTCATGCATTACTGTATCTATTGAATCCTTTATTCTATTTAGGATGATTTGCAGAATAACTTTGAGGCAACTGACAAAAGTGTCACACCTCTCCAGTTGTTACAATCTCTAAGATTGCCCTTTTTTGGAATCTTAACAATGATTCATTTTTTTCCATTTATGATGCGTCTTCTCTGCTTTCCAAATGATGTTGAACATTTTATGGAGATGTATTAAATTATGACTATAAATTGCCTTGAGTATCTCAGCTGTTAACTTATCCTCTCCAGCAGCCTTGTTATTGGTCATACGCTTTAAGGTGGTTTCTATTTCGCTCAAGGTGAAGTCATCTAAGTTTACATCTACTTCTGCTGCTGGTGTTTCAGCTTCAAAATATATTAAACTGTGGGGTAGTGAACGACAATATGCATATTCATATTTTGGTCCTTGTTTCAATAAATGTTCATTGAATTGGCTTCATCTATCCACAGAACCACATCTTTGTTACTGTCTTTGCTATTTGCTTATTGATGGGCGTCTATGGTTTTATAACATCTTAGCCGGACGAACGTTTCAATAATTACCGCTCTCCAAACTCAACAGAAATAAGGAAAAGGTATCTGGTTCATCGAGTTGGTGAAAGTAATAACATCAAGAAAGAATGCTGGTATAGTAAAAGTAAAGAGTCAGACAAGTGGCGTATAGGGAATATGGTGTTAGTGACCATAAGTTTTACAGACCTTCAACACGTGATTTTTGTGGTATTGTTGTCGGAATTACGCCCGTGCCGCTTTACTTTCCCAGAAAAAATTCGGTACCCATTTAAGGCTGGTGAATCCGGAAGCCGTCGGTTGGGATCGAACACTACCTCTTGTCCAGTTCACTAACCACTGAGCTATCACGGCTCCGAATGCTGGTATCCTCCACATCTAAATGCTGTGATCTAAAATAGTGAGGTTTAACAATTTTACTGCCAGACATTATTGGTTACTGACCGTCCTTCTTATAGATTGTCAGTGGTTCGCAGGTATATTGTAATATGGGTTTGTGTGGCTTTTAAGCAATTGTGATCTGACTGACTTTGATGGATTTGATTTCTTTTTTCATTATCCGAAAATACTGCCTTGATTGCGTTGTTCCTACGTTGATTTTTTTCCTGTGCATCTTACGATTGATGATGACATGACTAACCATCACAACCTCATTGTCACCATTCCCAAGGTTACATCAGCACACCCTCCACACCGACTTCTTCTTCTTTCCTTCCTCATCTTTCTTTCAGCGTCGAGGGGAGATATAATTTGAGGTCTTTTGCTCTTCTGTTCGCCTCTGCTGCTGTTATGTTTCCTGGTGCTTCTAATATTCCAACCATCTATCTTTTTCGTGGCCGACCATTGGGTCTAGTGTTCTCACAACGTTTATTCTGCCTTGTCACGTGACCAAACCATTTTATATGTTGTTTCTTTATATATTCTATGGCGGGGACTTGATACAAATAAATTTATCACTGCTCCCTCTGCTCCCCTAAACTATCACTGCTCCATCTGCCCCAGTAACTTATCACTGCTCCATCTGTCCCATAAACGTATCACTGCTCCCTCTGCTCCCCTAAACTTATCACTGCTCCACCTGCTCCTCTAAACTTATCACTGCTCCCTCTGCTCCCATAGACTTATCACTGCTCCCTTTGCTCCCATAAACTTATCACTGCTCCCTCTGCTCCCACAAACTTATCACTGCTCCCTCTGCTCCCATAGACTTATCACTGCTCCCTTTGCTCCCATAGACTTATCACTGCTCCCTTTGCTCCCATAAACTTATCTCCGCTCCTTTTGCTTCATAAACTTATCTCTGCTCAATCTGCCCATAAACTTATCTCTGCTTTATCTGCCCCATAAACTTATCTCTACTCAATCTGCCCCAGTAACTTATCTCTGCTCCATCTGCTCCATAAACTTATCTCTGCTTTATCTGCCCCATAAAGTTATCTCTGCTCCATCTGCTCCATAAACTTATCACTGCTAAATCTGCCCCAGTAACTTATCACTGCTCCATCTGCCCCACAAACTTATCACTGCTCCATCTGCCCCAGTAACTTATCACTACTCAATCTGCTCAAGTAACATATCACTGCTCAATCTGCCCCATAAACTTATCACTGCTCAATCTGCCCAGTAACTTATCACTGCTCAATCTGCCCCATAAACTTATCTCTATTCCATCTGCCTCATAAACTTATCTCTACTCCATCTGCCCCATAAACTTATCTCTACTCCATCTGCCCCATAAACTTATCACTGCTCAATCTGCCCCAGTAACTTATCACGGCTCCATCTGCCCCATAAACTTATCACTGCTCCATCTGCCCCAGTAACTTATCACTACTCAATCTGCCCAAGTAAATTATCACTGCTCCATCTGCCCCATAAACTTATCACTGCTCAATCTGCCCCAGTAACTTATCACTGCTCAATCTGCCCCATAAACTTATCTCTACTCCACCTGCCCCATAAACTTATCCCTGCTCAATCTGCCCCATAAACGTATCTCTACTCCGTCTGCCCCATAAACTTATCTCTGCTCAATCTGCCCCAGTAACGTATCACTGCTCCATCTGCCCCATAAACTTATCACTGCTCAATCTGCCCCAGTAACTTATCACTGCTCAATCTGCCCCATAAACTTATCTATACTCCATCTGCCCCATAAACTTATCTCTGCTCAATCTGCCCCATAAACTTATCTCTACTCCGTCTGCCCCATAAACTTATCTCTGCTCAATCTGCCCCAGTAACGTATCACTGCTCCATCTGCTCCATAAACTTATCTCTGCTCCATCTGCCCCAGTAACTTATCACTGCTCAATCTGCCCCAGTAACTTATCTCTGCTCCATCTGCCCCAGTAACTTATCTCTGCTCAATCTGCCCCAGTAACTTATCTCTGCTCCATCTGCCCCAGTAACTTATCTCTGCTCAATCTGCCCAGTAACTTATCTCTGCTCCATCTGCCCCAGTAACTTATCTCTGCTCCATCTGCTCCATAAACTTATCTCTGCTCCATTTGCCCCATAAACTTATCTCTGCTCCTTTTGCTCAATAAACTTATCTCTGCTCCTTTTGCTCAATAAACTTATCACTGCTCCATCTGCCCCATAAACTTATCTCTGCTCCATCTGCCCCATAAACTTATCTCTGCTCCATCTGCCCCAGTAACTTATCTCTGCTCCATCTGCCCCAGTAACTTATCTCTGCTCAATCTGCCCCAGTAACTTATCTCTGCTCCATCTGCCCCAGTAACTTATCTCTGCTTAATCTGCCCCAGTAACTTATCTCTGCTCCATCTGCCCCAGTAACTTATCTCTGCTCCATCTGCTCCATAAACTTATCTCTGCTCCATTTGCCCCATAAACTTATCTCTGCTCCTTTTGCTCAATAAACTTATCTCTGCTCCATCTGCCCCATAAACTTATCTCTGCTCCATCTGCCCCAGTAACTTATCTCTGCTCAATCTGCCCCAGTAACTTATATCTGCTCCAACTGCTCCATAAACTTATCTCTGCTCCTTTTGCTCAATAAACTTATCTCTGCTCAATCTGCTCCATAAACTTATCTCTGCTCCTTTTGCTCAATAAACTTATCTCTGCTCAATCTGCTCCATAAACTTATCTCTGCTCAATCTGCTCAATAAACTTATCTCTGCTCAATCTGCCTCATCTGCCCCAGTAACTTATCTCTGCTCCAACTGCTCCATAAACTTATCTCTGCTCCAACTGCTCCATAAACTTATCTCTGCTCCTTTTGCTCAATAAACTTATCTCTGCTCAATCTGCTCCATAAACTTATCTCTGCTCCTTTTGCTCAATAAACTTATCTCTGCTCTATCTGCTCCATAAACTTATCTCTGCTTTATCTGCCCCATAAACTTATCTCTGCTCTATCTGCCCCATAAACTTATCTCTGCTTTATCTGCCCCATAAACTTATCTCTGCTCTATCTGCTCCATAAACTTATCTCTGCTCTATCTGCCCCATAAACTTATCTCTGCTCCTTTTGCTCAATAAACTTATCCCCCAACTCTACATTTAGCGTTACTAGACATCAACATTCCATCAGCTATGTTCTGCGTCCGGCCAACATTTACCCTATTATTGAGGGATATATCATCATATAGAGGGATGCTTTATTATATAACGTCTTTCTGAAAAAAAAAATTAATAAAAACTCTCCAGCTTTTCTTTGTTATCATCTGGTAACCATATCTACATTGCTGTGAGCATGTAAATTTAGTGCCCTTTATCTTCCTCTCGTGAGATATGAAGGTCGGTTCATGTAAAGAAAAGAGGAATAGTTCTACGTTATTAATGCAATAACCGGACTTGGGTTGGGAATTACTGTGTTCAACTATCTTTGTTATCAAGTGTTAGACATTACTGTTCTGGGCGAGAAAGTGGCACCGATCAATCCAAGTGAGTGAGCTGATGCCTGCTGTTGTCTGTTGCCTCTGTGTTCTTTTTAATGTTTCTTTAGGTCGACCTATTTTTCTTTTACGTCCGGGTTCTCATTTTAATGGCCTGCTTTGAGATTCTCTTGTTGTCTATCCTCATCACATGGCCAACATATCCTCACCTTCTTCTATTGTTGTCTATCCTCATCACATGGCCAACATATCCCACCTTCTACTCTTGTTGTCTATCCTCATCACATGGCCAACATATCCTCACCTTCTACTCTTGTTGTCTATCCTCATCACATGGCCAACATATCCTCACCTTCTACTCTTGTTGTCTATCCTCATCACATGGCCAACATATCCTCACCTTCTACTCTTGTTGTCTATCCTCATCACATGGCCAACATATCCTCACCTTCTTCTATTGTTGTCTATCCTCATCACATGGCCAACATATCCTCACCTTCTTCTATTGTTGTCTATCCTCATCACATGGCCAACATATCCTCACCTTCTTCTATTGTTGTCTATCCTCATCACATGGCCAACATATCCCCACCTTCTACTCGTGGTCTATCCTCATCACATGGCCAACATATCCCCACCTTCTACTCTTGTTGTCTATCCTCATCACATGGCCAACATATCCCCACCTTCTACTCTTGTTGTCTATCCTCATCACATGGCCAACATATCCTCACCTTCTTCTATTGTTGTCTATCCTCATCACATGGCCAACATATCCCACCTTCTACTCGTTGTCTATCCTCATCACATGGCCAACATATCCCCACCTTCTACTCTTGTTGTCTATCCTCATCACATGGCCAACATATCCCCACCTTCTACTCGTTGTCTATCCTCATCACATGGCCAACATATCCCCACCTTCTACTCTTGTTGTCTATCCTCATCACATGGCCAACATATCCCCACCTTCTACTCTTGTTGTCTATCCTCATCACATGGCCAACATATCCTCACCTTCTTCTCTTGTTGTCTATCCTCATCACATGGCCAACATATCCTCACCTTCTTCTCTTGTTGTCTATCCTCATCACATGGCCAACATATCCCCACCTTCTACTCTTGTTGTCTATCCTCATCACATGGCCAACATATCCTCACCTTCTTCTCTTGTTGTCTATCCTCATCACATGGCCAACATATCCTCACCTTCTACTCTTGTTGTCTATCCTCATCACATGGCCAACATATCCTCACCTTCTTCTCTTGTTGTCTATCCTCATCACATGGCCAACATATCCCCACCTTCTACTCTTGTTGTCTATCCTCATCACATGGCCAACATATCCTCACCTTCTACTCTTGTTGTCTATCCTCATCACATGGCCAACATATCCTCACCTTCTTCTCTTGTTGTCTATCCTCATCACATGGCCAACATATCCTCACCTTCTACTCTTGTTGTCTATCCTCATCACATGGCCAACATATCCTCACCTTCTACTCTTGTTGTCTATCCTCATCACATGGCCAACATATCCTCACCTTCTACTCTTGTTGTCTATCCTCATCACATGGCCAACATATCCTCACCTTCTTCTCTTGTTGTCTATCCTCATCACATGGCCAACATATCCTCACCTTCTTCTCTTGTTGTCTATCCTCATCACATGGCCAACATATCCTCACCTTCTTCTCTTGTTGTCTATCCTCATCACATGGCCAACATATCCCCACCTTCTTCTCTTGTTGTCTATCCTCATCACATGGCCAACATATCCTCACCTTCTACTCTTGTTGTCTATCCTCATCACATGGCCAACATATCCTCACCTTCTTCTCTTGTTGTCTATCCTCATCACATGGCCAACATATCCTCACCTTCTTCTCTTGTTGTCTATCCTCATCACATGGCCAACATATCCTCACCTTCTTCTCTTGTTGTCTATCCTCATCACATGGCCAACATATCCTCACCTTCTTCTCTTGTTGTCTATCCTCATCACATGGCCAACATATCCTCACCTTCTACTCTTGTTGTCTATCCTCATCACATGGCCAACATATCCTCACCTTCTACTCTTGTTGTCTATCCTCATCACATGGCCAACATATCCTCACCTTCTACTCTTGTTGTCTATCCTCATCACATGGCCAACATATCCTCACCTTCTTCTCTTGTTGTCTATCCTCATCACATGGCCAACATATCCTCACCTTCTACTCTTGTTGTCTATCCTCATCACATGGCCAACATATCCTCACCTTCTACTCTTGTTGTCTATCCTCATCACATGTCCAACATATCCTCACCTTCTACTCTTGTTGTCTATCCTCATCACATGGCCAACATATCCTCACCTTCTTCTCTTGTTGTCTATCCTCATCACATGGCCAACATATCCTCACCTTCTTCTCTTGTTGTCTATCCTCATCACATGGCCAACATATCCTCACCTTCTTCTCTTGTTGTCTATCCTCATCACATGGCCAACATATCCCCACCTTCTTCTCTTGTTGTCTATCCTCATCACATGGCCAACATATCCTCACCTTCTACTCTTGTTGTCTATCCTCATCACATGGCCAACATATCCTCACCTTCTTCTCTTGTTGTCTATCCTCATCACATGGCCAACATATCCTCACCTTCTTCTCTTGTTGTCTATCCTCATCACATGGCCAACATATCCTCACCTTCTTCTCTTGTTGTCTATCCTCATCACATAGCCAACATATCCTCACCTTCTTCTCTTGTTGTCTATCCTCATCACATGGCCAACATATCCTCACCTTCTACTCTTGTTGTCTATCCTCATCACATGGCCAACATATCCTCACCTTCTACTCTTGTTGTCTATCCTCATCACATGGCCAACATATCCTCACCTTCTACTCTTGTTGTCTATCCTCATCACATGGCCAACATATCCCCACCTTCTACTCTTGTTGTCTATCCTCATCACATGGCCAACATATCCCCACCTTCTACTCTTGCTGTCTATCCTCATCACATGGCCAACAAATCCCCACCTTCTCTTGTTGTCTATCCTCATCACATGGCCAACATACCCCCACCTTCTCTTGTTGTCTATCCTCATCACATGGCCAACATATCCCCACCTTCTTCTCTTGTTGTCTATCCTCATCACATGGCCAACATATCCCACCTTCTTCTCTTGTTGTCTATCCTCATCACATGGCCAACATATCCCCACCTTCTACTCTTGTTGTCTATCCTCATCACATGGCCAACATATCCCCACCTTCTACTCTTGTTGTCTATCCTC